>JABXWE010104233.1:0-13938 GCA_014611495.1 Limonius californicus | reverse complement strand
AAACCGAAGGTAATTGTCCTGATGCAGCACAAGAAATGCCCTCTGATATTTGAGCCAATATAGCTTGAGGGGTTGGTTCGACGTTTTCAGCTATTTGCTTCATTTGATTCACAGTTTCCTTTGCTTCCAACTTTGCAGCATCAGCAATATGGTTATGGCTAGTGTTCTTCACTACCTCGTTTCCCAATGTATGTACTCTTCCGGGACATTTACAATTGTTGTACTGGGCACACTTCCAAATAATTTTTTCATCGATAACGCGTTCCTTTTTGTAAATAAAACCATTGTAGACTAACATATCGTTGCCTTTTTGACTTTTTGTAAATTGTAGCACCATCTTTACAGCTCTAAGGATGTTGCGACTTTGTCAAGGCAATGCAGTTGCAACCATTATATATCAAAGAAGTTAATAGTTTTTGGTATCCGTTGCTTACTTACGTTACTTTGCGTTACTTTTACTAATAAACTGCTTTTAAAATGTAACGACTTCTTAACCTATAATGCGGTTATTGGAATTTTACAATCCTTTACTAATGACAGTTTATTAAAAATGTAACGACTTCTTAATGTGGTTATTGGAATTTTACAATCCCTTACTAATGAAGTTTATTAAAAATGTAATGACTTCTTAATGCGGTTATTGGAATTTTACACTTGTTTTCGAAATAATGCGGAAATAAACTTCTGAACACGCCAGTATTTTTACCGCGATGCGTTCAATTGTCGCGCGTCCAAATGTTACCGCGTCCAAATTTCGTGCGTCCAAATGTCCGCGTCCTAATGTCGCGCGTCCAAATATCCGCGTCCTTTTGTGGCGAGACCATTCATTTTTTGCCAAAATGTATTAAATATTTCATCACGATGTTTTTCTTTTAGAGTCATGCATTGTCTTGTACTATTCTTGCTCATTTTTGATTTACAGTTGCACCGTGGACCAAGTTTTCGTGCTTCTCTAGCCGTGTCATGAAATGTATTTTTTGGCCTCGTGGTTTTCTAAATCCCAGAAAAGATTCTCCTTTTATTCTCTTATTTACATTAACTTTTCTTTTATTAATTCCTTTCTGTCGTTTTCGTTTAATATTTCGTACAGCTTCATTTTGTTCATACACATTCGACTCATCAGAACTACTATTTTCTTCTGGGGAGTAACTAGAATCGTATCTTCTGAATTATTGTCTTGAATATCGAATACAACATCTACATTTTTCTCTCTACAATTTATTGCTTTTTCTTCAGTTTTATTTTCATCCTCTTCGACAGCTTCATTTTCTGTAATACTCGTATGTTCTTGTTCCATAGTAAATAATCTGTTGATGTGTTCCTGTTTTCTTCTAAAAGCAATACGTTTTCGACAGGAATGTGTATGTTATGTCATCTTCAAACACAATCTGTGCTTCATTGATTACATATGCTTTCGATATCCTCTGGACTTAAAGCTTCTTCAAGAAAACTAGTATTTTGCAATAAGGATCCATCTGGGCATCTCTCGGAAAAGTCTAAAGTACAATTTTCGTCTAACTTTTATTTCTCGCTTTGTTTTAACGCCAAACTTAAAATTTTTGCAGAGCGAGACGACATAATTATAACAAAAAATAACTCTTCTTTTATCTGTAACAAAAGTATTACCTCGTAACTACCAATATTTTTTAGAAAATATAAGTAGCAGTAACTCGTATCTACCACTTCTTATTTAAAGTGCCAGCAAAATTCGTATTCATGAATTATTGCGAAAATATGCGATAAATTATAGATTGTACTTAAGTGATAAATTATGTGAGTTTTCCTTTACAAAAATTGTAATATTTTATTAGTTTTAAAGCAAAAATTCGGAACGCTTACCAAATAGAACTACACACCACTGAAACAGCCATGGAACTGTCAACTGATGCAGTTAAGAGGTAATGTGTTTAATTTTTCCCGAATGTACTTACAAGGTCCTGTTTTATTAATTTTATTCAGAAAATACAGATATCTTTAACAATCTTGCTTTGCCATCTTGTGGCAGAAGTATTTCTTAACAAATTGACGCTAAAATCCGGAATTAAAAAAAAATTCACTTACGAGGTCCTGCTTCTAGACCGTCGAAATACGATGATAAATTTAGTTGTGAACTTGGTTTCAGGTAAGAATTTAATTTTTTTCAAACAAAGGTTTTAATAATATTTAAAACCTTCAAAGAGAAATTTGCCTAGGGCTGGGTAGCGTTTAACATTGAAGATAATTTTTAGCAAGTGCCCTCAAAAATGACAGGAAATGGGTAAGTACTTATCTTAAAGCCACTACAAATTTGATACTAAACAGTCTTGTTTTGAGAGCTTCTGAATACTTGTACATTTCAATAAATTCAAGCCGATGTGCTAGTGTTAAGAGCTTAGGGATAGTGGCAACACTGCCGTGGGTTCTCCCATTAGAAAAGCACGGCCCTATACTCTCAGTACTGCGTGGCAAGTGTAAAACCAACTATAGTCTGAAAACAATTTTGGTAAATATAAACCATCAAATTATTGGATCACTATAACTATACCTGGTGGAAAGGCAAATATGTATTTCTCTACGACTATAATATAATGTATTCGTTACATATACATTTTTAGTTGAAGAATGATAGATATTCTCCATTGCCGTTGGATTCTGTTCTCTATTTCAGTGGGTCCTGGGATTCTGTATCAGAATCCAATGGGCGTGGCATGTTAGCGCTTGGGATCTCCCACTTGTTTTTGAAGTCATTGTCAAAAACACTTTTAAATTTTCGTATTCGTAAAAACAGTAAGAACTAGGTATGAATAATTCAGACAGCGAAAACGCTGAAATGTGTTTGCCACCAGAAATAATGGAAACCGCGAAAACGACGTGTATTAATTTACTGCCGAAGAAATCGCAGAAACAGTACACAATGGTGTACAAGGCGTAAAATGGTTGTGGCTAGTGAACCGTTATACGTCCATCTAAAGCAACATTTTTATTATACTGATTCGGACCAAAAATTGTAACTTCCTATGAAATAGTCGTAGAGAAAGTATAGTCTCCTACTCGTGTAGAATATCTATTATTCACTCGGATGATTCTGTCACTCGCCTTTGGCTCGTGACAGAATTTTCATCCTCATGAATAATAGCTGTCATTCTACACTCGTTGAAGAATATACTATTATTTTATTGAACTCTCTGGCTTAAATCCCACTACAATACTTGAAAAATTCCGTTTCTAAGACTACATACCCAAGTGACATTAATTATAAGTTGTTTTATAACTGTAATCACTACATACAATAAATAAAAATTTTAGAAAATAAACTTGTTAAATGGAGCTTACATTTTTTGAATTTTCTGAAAATTGTTTTCAAAAACATTTTAATTAAATTTTGTGAGTTACGATAAGACGCGAAAAAAATATTAAAGTCAGGGTTGACACCTTCCCAAAATTATCGAATCTTTCTAATTTAATTTCCGGTTAGTTCAAAACTGTTAGTTAGTTATTTAATGTCCCTATGTATAAAAATTATACGAAATTTTCAAAGTATTGAGTTTGGTAAACATACAGTTTCTAAATTTTAAAGTGTATCTGGAGTTGCACACATACCCGTGGACAGACATTTCGTGAAAGGCAATTTTTTGATTGCCTAGAAATCGAAATTGGATATTTTCGTAAAATGTAAACGAAATTTTTCACGTAACCAATATTTTCTCCCTACCTAACAGGTTTGAATAAACTGTTTGTGGATACTAGAATGTCTAAGGGCTATTACATGGCTTAAGTGTAGGTACCTATATTAATCATAAATTCTTGTTGCTACTGCGCGAGCAATTATAATCATTTTATTATTTTAATCGTTCTCAGTCGGAAGAAACTAAAGTCGTATTCAAATTTCAGATCAATTTTCTATTGCACCAAAGAAATTCTGAATGTTGATGAAAATTACTCGCGACAAAGCAAGCTCCACCAAGCGCGATCTGCTCAGTTTTCACAACCCTCCTATTTGATAAAATGAAAATCCCCACACTTTTCGAAACTCCCACTTTCAGTGTGAATTTTCAATCAACTTCTGGTGTAGTGTAACGGACAATTATTATTCGATTGCATCTAAGGGCGTATCCAGCTCTAAACGGAAGGGGGGCAGCTGTCTGAATCCAACTTCTTTCATGGGCGAAGGGTGTCCATGAGGGAGGGTGGCAGGCAATAACAATTACATAAGAAAAACACTATTTATTAATAAAATTAATTTTTGAACAGCAGTTTGCGAGGATTAGTTGCAAATTTTCTAACTACAGCTTCCACTAATTGTTCCTTGTTTGCGAAAACTTATTGGCAATCAATGCTTAGCATGGCTAACCCATTTAATCTATTTTCACCAATAGTGCTTCTAAGCCATGTTTTAATTCGGCGAATGGGGCTGAACAAACGCTCTATAGTGCTTGTTGTGCAGGGCTGTGAAAGTAAAATCAGTGTGCCTTTCTAACGCTTTGAAAAAACAATTCGCTCTTTTTTAAAATCTCGAATCTGGCGCTTCTTTTACCTCATTCCATATTTTGAGCCACAATTCCATTTCTCTTTCGTTGCCTTCCAAATTTTAAAAAGTTGCACAAGATGAAGTATTTTCGTTCCATTCGTTTAAATTTATAACAAAATCTTCAATGGCTTGGGCAATACTTTTGGCATCAAGCCTTTCAAGCTCTACAAAGCCTAAAAATTCTTTTTCTATTGTGTTGACCTTTTCATCGTTGAAACGTAATCCAATAGACAGCTGTTCTTTGCCCGAAATATCCGCGGTTTCGTTAGCCAGAATGCTGTAACCGGAAGCTTCCTTAATCCTTGTGATACTTTGTTCCCTGATTGTAGTGCTACACAGATCAATTATTTCATTTTGTATGATAGGTAATCCGTATGACACGTTTTTCGGTCCATGCTCAAAATGGTGTTTTAATTGTGAATCACCTACTTCGATGCGTAAACGGCGTAAGTCTATAAGTACGCCTTCATCCAGATTTTTGCCTCTGAGAGGTAAATCATGTGTGCTGGAAAAAATGACGCAGGAAACAACTGAGGCCAGTACTTTTTTTCCATTAATTTTTGCGAAGACTGGTGAAGTAGGATGTCCACTGGAACGGCCTCCATGAACTATTTTTCAGATTCCATTGCAGCCTTATGCCCCTGGGTCTGTACATGTGCTTTGCAATAATCGTGCATGTCTTTGTAGGAGAGAGTTGTGTAAAACGGGGTATTTAACTTTTAAAGGTGTATATTTCCGAAAGGGTTTGTAAACATGATAATTTTTTATATGTAAGTAAAATATTGAAGCATTATGTTTTGAAATCTAATAACACCATTCATCTGCAATACTATTTATTAAAAAAAATTATTGTAAATATGTCATATGCCCCATTTTGCCCAAACGGTCGGGTAAAATGGGTTAGGTCGTTGGATAAAATGGGGAAGTCATCCACATGTATATTTTATCTATCAAAACTAATAATTGTTCATACGTAAAAGTCAAAACATAAAGTATTTCACAAAAAACGCCAACCTAAGTGATAACAAAAATAAACCCAGAGTTTTGTCTTATGTTTAAAAAAAATGTCATAATACTAGTTGGAACAAAAATCGCAAACGTAGGCTTCACACTCTTCTGGTTCTACACCAGGGCAGACCTCATGGCACCATTTCTGACATGAGGCGCACATTATCCATTCCTCCTCAGATTTGGATTTTGAAAAAGCTTCGCCAAAAATCAGGCAAAGAGTATCGTCTCCACTATATGATGATTCTGATGAATCGGGTTCTGGATTTGGCGTCTTCTGTCTTTGCTTAGAAACAACTTTTTTTTTTCTTTTCAGGTGCAGTTGATGTCTTGCATATTTTTCTTTTGAGAACCTTTTCTGCAACTTTTCGCTCAGGAGTGGATTGTAAAGCTAACTCATTTTTGTATGGACTATCTGTTAAAATAGCCGTTTTTCCTTTTCGACAATTCCGTTTCGGTCTATCCTTTTTTACAACTTGCGGCAGTTCATCACTTCTCTTGGACTCACTAGAAAACTTGTGGAATAGTCATTGTCTTGCATTGATTCTACAGAAAGCACAGGGTCGTTTTGTGGTGGAGGTGGTGTTTTCATTCTTTGAGCTGTTCCAGACGTTCCAGGTGTATAACAAATCGACACATTACAATGTTCATTTATCAAAGATGCTGGATTATCGAGTCCCAAGTCATGGACAGTTACGTGTAGTTGCCTTTCTGTCGTTTCAGCTGGTTTAAACATCCAGCCATTGTAAACGTCGGGATTGAGTGGGCAAATCCCCGTTTTTCTAAAGCCATTGACTGCTGTATCAACGCAAGCAGCCTTTTGGAATGCCCGACTATAGGTACAGCTTCCCAACTTGATAAACTGAAACAGGTCGTTCAGGGTGTAACCGAGACCATTTGCGCACTTCTTCTGAATAATAGTGACTTAAAGGTGCCACAAATGAGACATCCGATGTGTGCAATGTGGCGGAAAGCACAGCAATATGACATTGTTCTCATGGGCCAGGTTAATAAGGTCTAGATTCTTGGTGTGCGTTGCGTGACCATTCAGCAATAAAAGAATAGGCCTATCTTTAGAAGGCCTTGTAAAATCTATGAACCTTTGAAACCACTTGAAAAATATATCCTTCTGCATCCAGCCGGAAGGGTGGTATTCTGCGGTGCTTCCAGGTAGAGTATCATCAAGAAGTTCTGCTTTTGCTCTAACTCTAGGGAATACAAACATGCTGGGCATAAAATTTCCAGCTGCACTCATGCATGTTTCCGCGGATACGAGAGATCCTCTCTCGGCAGAGACCAATCCTCCCACTTGCCGTTTGCCACGCAGTCCTAGAACTTTTGATATCTTCTTGGGGACTGTGGTAATCCCTGTCTCATCTACGTTCCGTCTGCACTCTTGAGCAAAGTTGTATCTGTCTTACAAATCTGATAACAATTTGAAAAACTCTGCCACAGTCACTTTATTGAATCCCATGGTGTGGGCAACGGATGTTGCTTCTGGGGTGCGTATTTTCAACAGTGGATGTCTGCCTAAAAATCCATACAACCATGCCTTCCCCACCATTTCCTTTTCTCGGTTGAAATGATATACCACATTATTCCTTTCCGCCAAATCATATGCTAAATGGCGCAATTCATTCAAGCTTAAACCAAATAATCGGGCTTCCATTGCAAGAATGTGTTCAACAAGTTTATTTTCTTGATTTTCATTGAAAACAGGCTTAAGCCTACCAAGTCCTACAAAAAAAAATGAAAATAATAATTAAGCAAATTAACTTAGTTAGTGCCACAAACCTTTGGTTGCAGCATTACCAACAGCAGCTCCATCTCGCACTTTACGAACTCGGCGCTCTAGCGTGGTTTGCGGAACATGAACAGTTTGTGCTGCCATTTTATAACCCATTTGAACATTTATCACTTCTTGTATTGAATTTTTCATGTTCTGCTCATCCCAAGACTGGCGAGTTGAAATACGTCTGTATTTCAAAGGCAGATCGACGGAACAATGTATCTATAATAAAATTGTGAAATTATACTGACTGATATCAACTTCTAAATCATAAGCATTGAATGACCAAAAGTTATTGCTAACCATTTGCAATTGCTGTCGGGTCAAACGGGGTACCCCATTTTGGCAAGCCGTCTGGTACCCCATTTCACCCGACAAGCTCTTTTCTTAGTGAATTCTATTGATCACACAAAAAAATTAAAAGTATGCAATTGGTTTTACACCATTCAGTAGCTAAAATAATACTCTTTCCAAATGTGTACTTATCTCATAAATAATCTACAAGGTTAAGTTTGTAATACACACTAAACACAAGTCGTACCGCGCAGCCAAACCGGCAAAAACAAACTGTCACTCTGCAGAGGCAATACTGGATTTGTTCTGTGTACTATACTTACGAATGCTGTCAAAATAGAGCCATCTGCAAATGTTTGGGAGTGGTTTCGATCGATAAGGTTTTTAAGTAGATTCCTGCAAAGACGTGGCTGGAATAGCAGCTACACCGTTTTATCATACTACCCCGTTTTATCCAACTAACCCCTACTTGCTTGCTTGCTTTGAAAGAGCGAGATCTAGGACGCGGTTTTCCATGCATCTCTATGCACTTAGGCCATATGGCCCATTGTACACCCTAACTATGAATTTTGCCTATCTGGGGTAATTCCAACTCCAGCAGTGATTTTTAACGTGTCACACATCGTAGTGGCACGGAACCTACGGCTTTACTTCTTGTCCGAGAGAAGGCGCATTTTCAGATTTTTCCCCGCTAGAAAAATCTCGTCGACCTTGGCCAGTTTCGATCCCGCGTCCCTCGAATCTAAAGGCAAATGCGCTAACCACTAGACCACCGAGGCCGGCAACCCCTACTTAGTGAAAGGTTTGATGATGAAAGAACGCCAACCACCTCTCATCATGCTGACTGACGGCGGAAACAACACACAATATTTACAAAAAACACCTTTGAGTCGCTTTGAGTAAGCTAACTATGGTGAGTATGTGTCCAGCCACTGGTGATTGAATTTCCTCTTCAGGCGTTTAGCACCTGCCGCAAAATCGTAGTACTTCGAAGGTACCCAGCCATTTTCCAGATGATTTTTCTTGTCAACCGGCATTCAATGTTAAAAAATAAAATTAGTCTTTATTCCTTGTATTCGAACTATACAAACAATTATTAGAAAATTTAAATCAGAGGGATGCGTAATAATAAGAACTAAAAGTAATCATGTTTTAACCGAAGATATAAAATTAAATATTTTATGCTACGTTGAAGAAAATCCCATAGTGGCACTATGAGAAATAGGTTCACATTTTAATGTTTCTAAAACCTGGGTATTTGTAACTCTAAAAGAATTCTAATCACCACCAACTATTCGATGAAGACAAAGAAAAAAGAACAACCTTTTGTGAAACTTTTTTTAATTTGTTAAATGAACTTGAATAAATTTTAAATAAGATTGTGTTTAGTGATGAAGCAACTTTCACAATAAATGAAGAAGTCAATTTACAAAATTTTCGGTGTGTATTATAATTCCTCATTTATCCACTATCCATTATTCTGCTAATCTTATTCCTTAGATATTCGTCCCGCACTAACCGCCATTTACAAAACTTAACTCGGTCAATACACTGGGAAAGTTAACATATGGCTAGGAATAGTTGAAAATAAGCTTATAGGTTCATATTTTATTGATGGTAATCTCAATATACCCAAATTTTTAGAGCTATTAAGAAACGACATCATTCCGACAATAGAAAACTTAAACATCGATGACTCGTGGTTTCAGATGGATGGAGCTCCACCGCATTCCACGAATACTACAAGAAACTTTCTAAACGACAGGTTTCCAGGAAGTTGGATAGGGAGATTCGGTCCCGTACCGTGTCCCCTGCGTTCTGCAAATTTTTCGCCCAATGACTTCTTTGCTTGGGGATACATAGTATTGATGAATTAAAAGATCGCATACGTACCGAATGCAATAGCTTGAATCCTGACTTTCTTGCGAATGCTGTACGTGCTTTTCAACACCGTTTAGGTTATTGTTTAGAAGTACAAAGTGGCCATTTCGAATACTTGTTGTAACTGTTGGTTTTATTTTCATTTCCGTTTTCTGTAATTGATATTTAATGTTTTACAATAATAATCGTCGTTGTTGTTCCGCTGATTTTGATTTACCTATTTATAAACACAGCATCGAACATAACCTTCATGATGATGATGATGATTTGAAAGAGCGAGATCTAGGACGCGGTTTTCCAAGCATCTCTATGCACTTAGGCCACATTTGGCCCATTGTACACCCTAACTAAGAATTTTCCCTATCTGGGGTAATTCCAACTCCAGTAGTGATTTTTAACGTGTCACACATCGCAGTGGCACGGGACCTATGGCTTTACTTCTTATACGACAGAAAGCAAATTTTCAGATTTTTCCCTGCTAGAAAAATCTCACCGACCTCAGCCAGGTTCGATACCGCGTCCCTAGGATCTAAAGGCAGATGCGCTAACCACTAGACCACCGAGGCCGGCACATAACCTTCATACTAAAATAATTTACAATTACAGTGACGTTTCTGTATGCTTGCTTCTATTTTTTTAGTTTTCTGTATAGTTGGTTGCCTACATAATATGCGTCTGATGCGTTCTTTTTACAAGTCTACATAGACATGTACACAATGTATACTAAAAGGAAAAATTCCCTATACAGAGTGCCCATTTTAAAACTCCGAGCCTACATTTTTTTAAATAGGCAACACACGATACATGTCAATGCCGACTATAATTTTAAAACAAAATATTTCTATAATTAAGATCAGGGCAATCATGTTTACATTAACTTGACAGTTTACTAATCAAATTCGTTAAGCCACATTACTTGAACGTGCAAAAAAAAGATTATCGAACATTAATCTTTGGTGCAAAATGTATTCGAACGCTGAAAAAGTGGACATGCTTCTAATTCTGGGTGAATGTCGAAAAAATGCGAGTGCTGCCAGTACTTTGTATGCGCAGCGCTTCCCAGGTAGACGAATTCCAACAGACAAAACATTTAGAATGCTTCTTCTGAATTTACAAGAGTATGGGCAATTTTCAAAACCAAAAGCAAGGGCACGGCAAGTTACGGTTGAACATAACGAAGTAGCTGTAATTGAAATGGTTACGAATAATCTCCATACAAGTCAAAGAGCGATTGCAAATGCCTTAAACATTAGCAAAGGTTCTGTTTTCAATATTCTTACGGCGAACAAATTTCACCCCTACCATGTTTATACCATACATAATTTTGAAGGTAGGGATTATGAGCATCGTGTTCAGTATTGTCAATTTCTTAGACGGAAATTAAACGTCAATGCGGAATTTTTAAGTATGGTATTATTCTGTGATGAAGCCAGGTTTTCAAACAACGGCATGGTTAATCGACATAACTGCCACTATTACGCCCAAGACAATCCCCGCTGGATCAGGATAACTCATTTTCAGAGAAGTTTTTCTCTTAACGTGTGGTGCGGTATTATTGGCGATTTTGTAATAGGTCCACATTTCTTTAATGGAAATTTAGATGGTGAAATGTATTTAAATTTCTTAATTAATGAACTACCGGCTCTCCTCCAAACAGTTCCTCAAAACGTACAGAATAGCATGTGGTTTTTAAATGATGGTGCACCTCCGCATTTTCATAGGGATGTATGAAATTATCTTAACCAACGTTTTGAGGGACGCGTAATTGGACGAGGTGCATTGCATCCTTGGCCTGCCCGTAGTCCCGATTTGACTCCGCTAGACTTCTTTTTGTGGGGCAAAGTAAAAAATGATGTCTATGAAGTGCCCATTCGAAATGAAGAACATCTACGCGAAAGGATAATTCAATGTTGTCGCTCTATCACACCGGAAATGTTAGCTCGTGTTAGAGGTTCGATGCGTAGAAGAATTATACTCTGCGAAAACGAAGGGGGAAGGCAATTTGAACACCTGCTTCGTTAGTTTTTGTACTATGTTCCTATTAAATTATTATTGTAGTTATTGTTGTCAAATAATAAATTTGAGTTATTAACGTAACCTTAAATTTGTACTTAATCATTACATGTACTGCAAAACAACTCTGATCTCAATTTAAAAAAAAATGGTAGAAATGCATAGTGATCTGGGGTTGCATTGTGTGTTGCCTATTTAAAAAAATATAGGCTCGGAGTTTTAAAATGGGCACTCTGTATATGTACGAGGTAAATAGCTTCTGGAATATTCTCGTTGTTGATGTGTTGTGAAATGAGACGAGATTATTCTAGAAAGTTCCTTGCTGTCACGAGTTAACTATACATCCATCTGTTAAAAGTCATAAGAACTACAACTTTTACGTGTATTATACACGTACAGGTTGTAGTTCTTATGACTTTTAACAGACGGCGCGAGGGTCTCTATTTCGCAATTAGTTTCTTTCAAAATGTTAACATACCAATAAGCAATCTAATAATAAATTTTTCAGAAATTTGTTGTTTATATTTTTTCTGTTTTATTTTAAATATTTTCCACCTTCGAAAGGGGGCATCCCGCCCCCGGACATTAGTTTAAGGCGCTAACCTCTAGCCCACAGCCGCCTCTAATTTTGTTATAGTAATATGTTAATGTTACTTTATACGCTTTTCAAAACACCCTGTGTACACAATTCTAATTATGATCCCCATTTCTTTCGTTGAGTAATTCGTAAGCTCTACTCAGCATTAAACCACGTCAATCATTTTTTAATGAAAGACGCAAACACACAAGTTACAAACATGACAATGTATTTTCTAAAATGATATCAAGCAACCTTAAAATACTTGTTTATTTACTGTAATACACGTGGTAAAGATTCTTGTTCTAGAAAAACATGAAAGGTGGAAGAACAGCTTCTGCTTTAGGTGACCCGTATAAACTCACACGTGGCATTTCAAGAGCTGATGCAATGCAGGTTTGTACAATCGCTTAATATTTAGTCAGTACAGAGCAATTTGCTCACAGCTGCAAGTGACAGTCATGACTTAAGTAACTAAAAGTATATTATACATTTTTAAAAGGCAAAACAAACTGATGCAGAGTATCAGCAAGTACTAGATAAACTAAAGGTGGATTTTGAAGATAAATGGAAGCGTAAACCAACGCAATCAAGTTCAGATGTACAAGACTTTGAACGATTTCGCACTCTAGGCACTGGATCTTTTGGGCGAGTGGTAATGATTTTAAACACAGGTAACCCTCGTATAACACCTTTATTATATCATAGAATTGGCAACAGGTAACATTGTATCAGCTTTAGGGCAACGAGAGCTGAAACCATGAGATGGAAGGGGAAGCTACGAAATTCAGATATGACACCCTTAAAACATGTAGAGCTTTTAGTATATAAAGTATAGAGGCAATTAACAGAAAAATATTGAATCCGTGAACTGAAATAGAAGAATTTTTTATTCGAGAGAAGTAATAGAATATGAAAGTATGTTATGTTCTGAAGGTTATCTATACTAGCTAAAATGAGTTCGTTTATAACCGTATTTCTCCCTCTTCCCGTTCTTTAAGCTGTAACCACAGTATGACCAAAAAAGTTTGATAAATGATTGTGTGTTTACTTAACTTATATAGTTTATAACATTTACTATAATTATTAAATAGTTAATAAACGCATAGTTGAATTAGGTACTACAATTATTTATTAATCTAGGTCTAGAACATAAGGTATTTGATTCTGAACGCATAATATTTGCAGGGATTGCAATCTTCGTAAGTACAAGTATATAAAGCCTCACAAGCAGCGCCAAATGGGTTTTGTTTTAATATCTAAAAAACTATTTGGATCTAATTGTAATTAAAACCACAACTAGATAAATTTAAAAGAATGCACGTTACGCGTATCATACCGTATTTAAAAGGCAGGAGTTTCTCCAGAGATTGGCAGATTTATTATTACAGCGAGTATTTGCAGCCATTGCCCCTTCTCGCATCCCAAGCACCATCGGTTTCCATCGTACCAGTCTCCTTCTCGTAATCCTCTTTTTTTCCATTTCACTTTCTAAGATATTTATTCATTTCTTCCGAGGTCTCCCCCGTTTATTTCTTTGTGCTGGAACCCAGTTCCATACCTTTATTGGCATTCTTTCTTCATTCATTCGGCGTAGATGCTTTTCATTTATCCTATCCATAACAGTATCTTTGACTGCCATTTTCTCTTTGATATCTTCATGTCTAACGTGATCGTACAAGGTTAGCTCACAACAGCTTCTCCAGTATGTCATTTCAGCTGAGAGTAGTTTCTGATTCATCTTTTTGTCTATAACCCATATCTCCGACGCATATGTTATAACCGGTTCTATTATTGTTTTAAATATATTTGTTTTCGTTTTTTTTTTTTGGTTAAATTTTTATTCCACAAGATTGGATGTAGTTTGTT
>JABXWE010104232.1:0-10635 GCA_014611495.1 Limonius californicus | reverse complement strand
TGACGAGGAAGTACTTGTCGGGACATGTTTTGAGACTAGAAATTGAATGGCGGTGGTTGATAATATGAAGTTAACATGTCTGATTCCGGCTAATTATTCTGTTGTGGTTTAGTAAGCTGCGAGAAGCGAGCGTCAATTTTTGTTCGGGAAAAGTGTTTGCAAGGTGGGTATAAATGATTTAAAAAATGGCATATCGTTATTTTCTGGTTCTCTATGTTTTCTATGTTCCACCTTCTCCGCTTTCTTCTCATAAGTATTCAAGTAACTTATCAATTGACCTTCTAGACATCTTTTTTCTTTCTAAACTGACTACTTGCACTTGCACTTGGGCTTGGAGCCTGGAGCCTGCGGTGTTATGTTCTGGGATGTCTTTGGCATATTTCGTTGATAAATAAATCTTATCCTTGATCTTCTAGTTATTTCAAAATTTTCAATAATTACTAATTTAGCGGTTCAATTTGCTTTTTAAATTATAAAAGTATAAAAATATTGAAATGTTCTGCGGTGTGTTCTAACATGTGTTTAGCGTAGTGTGATGATTATGGATGATTGAATTTACAGCATTGTGTACGTTTTCTATATCTCGATCAAAACTTCTAATTGTCTGATCTGTACAGGGTGATTGATTAATTGTACACAACGACAAACACGACACGACAAACGTTGACAGGTGAAAGCAATTGCTATTCTAGTAAAAATAAAAGTAATATGAACATCAGTCTTATTCGTCTTAGTTAAGGAGTTACTTACTACAAAAAATTCAGTTTAAGTTATAACGAATATTTGAAGCATCCACCTTTTCAAGCCGTTTCATGTGCTCCAGAAAAAAATAATAATCCAAGGGATATACGAGGGCCAAGCTACAATTATTGAGAATAGAAAAATCTAGTTAACCATGCAAAAAAAATTGTTGTTTATTAAATAGTGCATTCTTTTATCTGTCAATGTCAGTTTAGTTTGTGAAATTCGGTTGAATAGTGTTTGAGAAATAACCAATTGAATAAGCTTCTGTTATCGAAAAAATGGAATTGTCACGAGAGAACTTTCGGATAATGATTTACTATGATTTCAAGAAAGGCTTGAGCGCGTATGAGTGTGAGGAAAGTTTGAAATCGGCGTTTGGGGATCTCGCACCATCATTAGCTACGGTTTATAGGTGGTATAAAGAATTTGAACGAGGTTGCAACTCGGTTGTACACAGAAAAGGAGCTGGCCCGCCTTTAACTGCTGTTAACCCCGAAAATATTGCTGCAGTGAACAAGATGGTGGAAGAGGACAACTGAATTACCTATGCCATGATAAAGTCCAAACTGAAGATTGGATCCTCGCAAGTGAGATCAATATTGCACGAACATTTACATTTGAAAAAGGTTGTAAGTCGGTTTGTACCCCATCATCTGACAGACATACAAAAAGTAGAACGTGTTAGAATTTGCCAACAAACTTTAGATATGTTGAATGCTGGAGGTCATCAAATTATTAGTAAAATTGTTACTGGTGATGAAACCTACATACCATTTTTTGATGTTCCCACTCGCCAAGAAAGCCGAATATGGATACATGAAGATGAGGAAACCCCTACGATGGTGAAAAAACAGCGAGCAATGAAGAAAGTTATGTACGCAGTATTTTTTAGAAGCACGGGTCTGGTGGCCGCAATTAAATTAGAAGAGCAGAAAACAGTTACCGCTAAATGGTATGTTGAAAAATGTTTGCCTACTGTGTTCAATAAAGTGCCAAGAAAGGGAATCATGTTACATCATGATAATGCATCGAGCCATACAGCAGCTATAACTCTTCAGTATTTAGCTGAAAACAAAATCAAAGTTATAGAACATCCTCCTTACTCGCCAGATTTGGCAATGTGTGACTTCTGGCTATTTTTTGAGCTCAAAAAACATTTGCGAGGGAAAAGGTTCCAGTCAGAAGAAGAGATTGATATCGCTGTTAAGTCTTATTTTGATAGTATTCCTAAAGACAGCTGGCTGAACGCTTTTAAACTATGGAAGGAGAGAATGGTCAAATGTATTATTGTGAACGGCAATTACTTTGAACATATTTAAAATAAAAATTCTGAAAACCTGTATCAATCTTTCCATTCTCAATAATTGTAGCTTGACCCTCGTATATCCGAGGATCGTGGTGTTCAGGCTATTAGACCTCTATTACCGATCCATTTCTATCAAATGTTTTCACAACCAATATTTTACTTATCTTTATATAACGTTTTTTTCTTAGAATAATCGCAACAGATTTCATCTGCCAAAGTTTGTCGTAGAGCTTAAAAATCGCCCTCTATATACAAAATAGTACTGTGATCAATTTAATTTATAAATAGCTATTGTTTGCTTTAAATAAAGCATTGAAAATGATTTTTATTGTACGAACAATTACTGTATGTGTTTATAGTTTTAGCAAGTTTTTTGATAAATTATCGAAATATGAAATTGATATACACCGTTTTCAAAGTTAAGTGGGCACTATTGCTAACTTCGTTATTATTGGAGCTACAAAGTCAGTTAAGTAGGCAAATTAGTAGTATTTTTTTCGCCAATTACGATGATGAAAACGGAATCAAAATCGAACATCGCGTTCGCGAGTTATGTCAAAAAGTTCTATTTTTTCAAATGGGACACCCAGTATACAATATTCACAATCGATAGGAAGTTGAATTCTGAACAAAAAGTGTCCTGTGACCTTTTATCCTAATGTCAAAAATGACAAAGGTATCGATGATTTTTCAAATTCGTCAAGGTGGCTGTTATTTCATAAACAACATTTGTTTGTTTTATAAATATCATCGGGATTAAAATGTCAAATTGAAGTTTTGCTAGTAAATAGTTTACAGTTTGTGTTTTTTGAGTGGAAAAATGCCTTTCACGCATTCAGAAAAATGTGATATGATGGAATGTTATATCATTTGTCAAAAAAATAACCACCGAGCTCGTGAACGTTATAGTGCTTTGTTTCCTATGCGTAACTGGCCAGATCGAAGGTACTTTTTGCGTTTGTATCGTAAGTTTAGATTGAATGAAAACGTGTTCAAAACAACTAGAACCAAGAAACAATTCATAATAAGTGAAGCAACTGAAATGGATGTCTTAGCTTACTTTGAAGCTCATCCTACTAATTCAATCAACGATTTAATGCAAGAAAGTGGACTATGTTTGGGAACTATTCACAATATTCTGAAAAAGCATAAGTTTGTGCCGTACAGGTACAGACCTGTACAGACGCTGGTACCAAGAGATCAAGAGAGACGCATCCAGTTCTGTCAGTGGTTCATTAATAAAATCAGAATTAACAATAATTTTTGGCGCTTGATTCTTTGGAGTGACGAATCAAATTTTTCCAATAGGGGCATGTTCAATAGAAATAACAACCACTATTGGAGTCGAGAAAATCCGATGCTCGTCCGTCCTCGTAACCCGCAGAAACGCTTTAGTGTTAATGTCTGGTGTGGTTTGATCGGGTCAAGAATTGTAGGCCCTGTATTTTATCAGGGTACATTAACTGGTGAGCGGTATGTCGAAATGTTAACCGCCACACTTCGAGACTTCTTTGATGAGTTGAATTTAACGGCTAGACAACAGATCTACTTTCAACAAGATGGAGCTCCTGCCCATAATGTTCGCCAGATTGATAACCAATTACAAGACTTTTTTGATGGTAGATATTTATCAACTAACGGCCCTATCCGTATGCCTCCTCGATCACCAGACATAACTCCTATGGATTCTTTTGGGGGTATGTGAAGAGTGTGGTGCATAACAGGCGGTATGATAATCTTCAGGATCTCCAGCAAAGCATCATTCATACTATGGAAAATATTGATGGTAGAGTCATTACCAGAGCCACTAGGAGCGTTTACAAGCGGGCTCAAAAATGCTTGGAGCAAGAAGGTGGCGTTTTTGAGCATCTAATTTGAAATTTGTTTTTTTAAGTTCCTAGAATAATTCAAAATAAACGATATTGTTTTACTTCATGGATATTCTTTTAATTTCTATTTTATGGTAAGGCAAAGTTGCCACTAACACAGCCACTTTGACAAATTTGAAAAATCATCGATACCTTTGTCATTTTTGACATTAGGATAAAAGGTCACAGGACACTTTTTGTTCAGAATTCAACTTCCTATCGATTGTGAATATTGTATACTGGGTGTCCCATTTGAAAAAATAGAACTTTTTGACATAACTCGCGAACGCGATGTTCGATTTCGATTCCGTTTTCACCATCGTAATTGGCGAAAAAAATACTACTAATTTGCCTACTTAACTGACTTTGTAGCTCCAATAATAACGAAGTTAGCAATAGTGCCCACTTAACTTTGAAAACGGTGTATATTTTATTTTCTGAGGGTAGTCTATTGAATATGACCTTTAAAAGAAGTAAGGTAAGAAAATTCAACAAAAAGAGAGTAAGATGTACATTTAGTGATGCTAACGCTTTTCCACAATTACCTAAATACTTCTTATAATCGAAAAATTGAAATTTGTAATTTTTCTATAGCCGCATAGCTTTTTAGTAATTTCATCTATAAGTTATTTCCGTGTCCCTTCCAGCTGTCTGAACTTTTTGTTGCCTAAACCCCACGACAACAGAACCAGGATCTAAACGCGTCATTAACTAAGGTGCAAATTTGTGTATTCGGGGTGATTACTTTATCTTGTAACCGGCAGGTAGGCAACACACACTATAGCTGTTTGTATTCTATAGGTATTTGAGGAAACTTTACAATGTTTAAATAAATAAAAATCAAAGTAGTTATGTTGTATGTACTAAGAAACTACAATGAAACTATTTACTTATAAATAAGATACCGTTTTGTAATAGGTACCTTAATAACATTTATTTCTTATAATTTAAATAAAACAAACACAGAGAAAGCCACGATAGCATGAAAATATGTTGACATACCAATAAAATCAACAAGAAATATAAATTAAATAAAACCAGAAATAAAAACATTAATTAATGCCCTAATAAATGTTCAAACTGCCGTTCACCTTGCTGTTCACATAAGTTAATCCGCCGCGGAAGAGAATTTCTAACACGAGTTAGCATATGTGGGGTGATTGACCTACAGATTCAATAATTCTTTCACGCAAATCTCTAAGTTTCTATGGGAGTTTCGTAGACGTCGTTTTTTGGTTTACGTCACAAAAATAAATCTAACGGAGTAAAGTCTAGACTACGTGGAGACCAAGAATACGCTTCTTGCAATGAATCTATTATAGAATGTTTCATTTTGCTAGTTTTTTACAATTCTATAGAAGTGGGCAGGTGCTTCGTCATTTTGGAACCACACACGCTGTCTAACATAAAGAGCGTCTTCTAAAAGTTGAGGCAAATCATTTTCTAAAAAATGTAAATACATTTGCCCGTATAAACTGCCATCAAAGAAGTGGGGACCAACAATAAAGTGGTCAACGATACTACCATCACGTATGTACAGTAAACATTATTTGAAAGTGTGCTTGCTAAATCCAATATGGGTTATCTTGACAATATAAATGGCAATTGTGTGTATTTACAAACCCATTGTTAGTAAATGTGGCTCCGTCAGAAAATAAAATATTTCTTCTAAACAGTGGATCAGTAGTATCTTCATTTGTTTTTAATTAGCAGAATTTCACTCGACGTAGGTAATCATCTTCAGTAAGGTGTAGCACTAATGTGACGTGGTAAGGATGATAACGGTTTGCTTTAGAAATGTTAAATACTGAACTTTAACTGAAGCCTACAGGTCTTGCAACTGCCGCATTGGCTTATATGGGGATGACTGCCGCTTCAGCTTTTACAGTTGTGACATATCGTTGTCTCACCTTTCGCTTGGCCTGTCCATACTGTTCCAAATTTCTTTCGAAACGCCTAAAGGTATTATGTAATAAAAAGAGTCTATCAGGGTATCTCGAAATCAATATTATATCCGTTTTCTTGCTATTAGAATACATTGAAACGATTGTTATTACCACAATTTTTTACAATACAGTAGTTGACATCTGCCTGTCCAAAGGACTTTTCATGTAAAAAAATATTTCTTAAAGCTAAAAACGTTACTTATGCATTTCATGCACATGTGAGAGGTGTAGCCTATCTACCTATTACTAGATAAAATAAGCACACTGTATTTGTGTGGTATTAGGCCAAAATAGCTTCTGCTTTGAGAAAGAATCTGGAATCCCGTATAGAGCGATTTATTATTCCCATAACGATTTCCGTTGAAGACTGTTGGGATCAGCTTTCATTCGAAATCAATGATCAGTTAGCAGTTGCGGATATTTTATTATTTAATAAAATTTCGAATTAGACTGAGAAGTACCGGTCGCCGTAGTGTTGATGAGAACAATTGTTAGGGTGGCGCGAATATACAATTAGCTGCTTTATTATGAAACAATAAAATTTCATTTAACAAACGTTAACTCTAAATATACAAAACTTTCGGTTATACAGACGAAATGAAACTGTATATTGGTATATTTACAATTTTTACATACTTTTAAGCTATTTTTAATATAAACAATTTTAATTAAAATAAATAGGAATCCCAAATCATGGACATTACTTTTTATGAAACAAAATTGTGTTATGTTTGACCTTGAACTCGAAATTTTAATCGTAATCAAATGTATTGAAAATTGATATATAACCATTTTTCAATGAATAAACCTTCTACGTTTTCAACAAAAGTGGTTGACGCAAACTAACATACCTATAGCATGCGAGCAAAAATCACTTTTCCATTAATTTAACTAAATTGCTCAATGTCATGCCACAGACATACGACAGCAGACCGCAATTTATATATCATACGCTATCTAACTGGAAGCTCACCACTTGAAGAAATATTTAAACGCTTTGAATTTTTTTAAGGAAACGATTACAAACATGGCAAATGAAGTAGCAGTATTAGAGGCAGTGGATGAAAATCCCTATGCAAGTCAAAAAAATGTAAGCACAAAAGTATAAGTATAAGTAAACTTCAGTTAAAAGAATTCTGAAAGCAAAATGTATTTTATCCCTATCACGTTACTTTAGAGCACGAACTGCATGAAAATAAAAACGAGATTGCAATTTTGTTATATAATTCAGAATCAAATTCTTGTGAAATGGTGAAGTGAACAGGCATTACTCGCATTTTTACGCATAAGAGAATGTGCACTAGATGCTGTTACTCAACTTTAAAGAGCTTTTTATGTAAATGTTTGATGTGCTATAGTATGTATTCATACTGTAGTATTATTACAGCACACTTCTGCCATGAAAATATAACCACGCTATTTCGGTTTTCTGTAAAAATGTTATCCGGGTTATCGGAAGATGTAGCGTGTATAAAAAAACCTGGTCACTACAGTTAAATTATTAGGAGTTACTTAAATAATGTATTTGGAGGAAATTGGATTGGAAGAGAAATTGAGCATCTATGACCACCAGGAAGTTTTTTCACTCCACTAGCCTATTATCTTTGAGGTACAATTAAAGAATTTGTATACCAAACTTCGATAGGAAATTGTGATCATATTAGAAAAAACTGTTTTTATTTTAGCTTTATACGTATTTCGACATTTTGCATGCGATTTTTAGAAGCCATTAGTAATATTGCTTTTGAAAATGACATGCAAAATGTCGAAATACGTATAAACCTGAAATAAAAACTGTTGAAATTATAATTATTAATTTGTTTTAAATATAAATACGAATTTCATAGAAGTAAGGCAAGAAACAGTTAACGAATAATGATCATCCTGATTTACAATATGGGATCATCGAGGCGTGTGCTGTGCATCAATTACACCCGTTTGCTCGAGTTCGAAGATTCTTTTTAAAACGAATTAGAAAATGCGTGGCAATTATGAATAGTTACTGATTTAAAGAAAAGTTTACTATTAATTTTTTTGTTGCTTTCCGCTTTTTTAGTTTTTAGTATAGTAGAGTTACACCAATGGGCACTTCTCTTGTTAAATACCATGTACACATGTAATATTAGTAAATCTGTTAATCACTAGAGTAAGAGGTCAATTTGACAGTAAGTAACTAGAATTTATTTCCATACTATATAAAATTCAGTTACCTTAGTTGTTGTGATACATGTACGTTGGGTTGCATTAACCACTTTTAAGGAAGGGACAATTTAGCTGGCCCACCCTGTATATACCCATTTCTGAGAAATCATAGAAACGTTATTGAACAAATAGTTGTATGTTTTATGTAAATATGATAAAAAATGGGCACGATATATACTGAATGAAAGCATGTTTCATATAGGCACTAAAATAATTTGGAGAAATCAATTTTTTCACTTGTGGGTCAGAGTTTATCTACTTTTCACACTTAATTGTACATTTATTAATACATTTTACATATATTGCAATACCAACTTTAATCCAATCAACGACAATAATTATCTTAGTTTTCCAAATATGCAAGATATTTAGAGTATTTCTTATTAATTGACTATTTCTATTTAACTCTTATAAAACGTACAAGAACCTCCATCCCCGTTTTTATAATTCGTTATGCCTTGACAAACTAAGGATATCCCCAGTATGAAACTTATATAATTGGAAACGAAATTAATTCCAAAGCGTATAATGATACTGTTTTCTTGGTGAATTCTCGAACTGCCCTACACTGAATAAAAGGCTAAAATATTCTTCACAAGATGTGATTGCAGTGGTCCGGCGGAAGCCCATCCATTGCTAATGCCATCTGAGTGAGTAGCCCAAGTTGGTGTGCTCAGACTAAAACACGCTTCTTATCAAGGTAATGGTTTTGGTTAGCAGGCTTAACAAATGCACTCATCCATTTTTAACAGTTTGGACTTGGCGCTATCTGCCTATATGTTATCGAATGAAATGTAGCACCATCGCTTTTCGCCGAAGTACAGACACAGCAGAATTTCATTTTCATACCCATTAACTTCGCTTCTTTTGATAAAATTGTCCTGTAAAAGCTTCCATGCAGAATAAAATTGTTATCACAGGCTGATGGTTATTGGGTTGCTGACCAGAAAATTCTAAGAATTATTGTTTTATTATAGCGGTAAAGAGTTGTGAGGAACATAATCAATAAAAAAAATGGTATGTTGGTTATTCATAATTGTATTAAAGCTAAGAAAGTTAATTTTCTTGGTAAAATGAGGCAATTTTGAATATTCAACTTTCAAGGTGCGTAGCGCATCAAACAGTTTTTAAATTCCTTGAAATAATTTAAGAATATTTCACAAAAAACTGCTTGCTATGCAAATTAAATTATTAAAATGTATATTAAAAGTGTACTTTCTTTTATAAAGGAAAATATATTATCATTGGTAATCAGGCCTTAGGAGTTTATCGCCAAACTTAGTACCGATTTCTGGTTTTGTAATTGCAAGGATGATTTAACAACTGATACGTCAATATTTATGAGCTGTTACGTGAAGAATCTGTTTTCATATTTTATTTTGCTTGATGAATTTACTTATTACAAACCAATAAACAAAGTAATTTCTATTTTTATATCAATTGCAATTCATTTTATCGAAAGTAATGTAAAGCAGCTTTCTTAGATATAAAATTCGATTTGATTTTTATTCGATTATGTGAAAAATTACTACTTTGTCGGCTTTCTAAGAGTTCTTCTTCCAAAAATATTGAAAGCTTTTTATTCTTGTAAATTTTAGTTGTTTAACATTGTGACTTTCCACGACCACACCGTATACAATAATAACACATGCTTTTGATTTTTATACGCGTTATGTTGTCAACCATTGCCGTAATGTTGCGTGTATACAATTAAAATTTACCACATAAAATTAGCATTCCTGATATTTTGATAGTGAAAAATGTGTTTCTATGTCATACAAGCTTCTGTTTAGTATCATTAAATCTGGTTTCTCACAGAATAATAAATAGGTTTTATGCGAGTGTCCTTTTCATCAATCATTTTCATTTAAGGAGGTGAGTAAAGTAATGATTCCAGGAATCTATCCGCTTATTCACGTGATTTACAAGAGTTGTTTCCTAAACATTTTAAATTATGTAAAATTCTGTCAGTAACAACAACCAAGAATTTAGGGATCGCATTGAGCAGTTCCCTTCCAGGGGGGAAATTATTTTGAGGGGTTTCATTTTCAACATATGCTGTTTTCAGATATTTAAAATTCTTAAATATGTGAAACAAAATAAATTTTTGATTTGAGCAGATAATTTAATTCTGTAAATCTAAATATACAGGGTTTTTCAACGAAAAGTAGCCACCCTCAGTATCTTTCAAAACAATTTTTTGGTTGAAAATCGCCAAGATATGTCAACAAAGATAGCAAAGGGGACATCTTTTTACCTAAAATCCGAACGTCTGTCATCAACCCCTTAGCCGTCACAGCCACCCCCTCTAAAATTTCAAATGGCACCATACCATGTGTGGCACATCGTTGGAAAGGTTATTTCATAAGGAATTCATTGTACTATTTATTTTTTTTATTCGCCTGAAATTGAGACATAAAAAAATTAAAAACTATATTTTGTTTATTTCGGTTAAGCTGCTGAATATAGCAGTACCTAGATGCTTTTGTTTCATCTTTTGTTTTTTCATCTGTCAGTCAGCATTCAGTTCATTCTGAATATTATAAAAGTGTCAACATAGTTTACACCA
>JABXWE010104228.1:0-25177 GCA_014611495.1 Limonius californicus | reverse complement strand
GCGTTACTAAAAGGTTCAGAAAACGTTGTAACTGAAACGTGTCCGGTTGTGCATTCCTAAGAGTTTAATATTATGTATAAGTTAAAATGGTTTCAACACATACGTTTGGCGAAGGTTTATTCTACATATAAATATTAAGGTTTTAAGAGTTACGTTTGTCAGACGTTCATGAAACTTTGCAGTTAACACGTTTTTGGTGATATGTTCCTAAAAGGTTAATAGGACATATAAGTTGAAACGATTTTAACACATACGTGTATTAGAGGTTACGAAAATGTTTCATTTCAGACGTTACTGATTATGCGTTACTAAAAGGTTCAGAAAACGTTGTAACTGAAACGTGTCCGGTTGTGCATTCCTAAGAGTTTAATATTATGTATAAGTTAAAATGGTTTCAACAGATACGTTTGGCGAAGGTTTATTCTACATATAAATATTAAGGTTTTAAGAGTTACGTTTGTCAGACGTTCATAAAACTTTGCAGTTAACACGGTTTTGGTGATATGTTCCTAAAAGGTTAATAGGTCATATAAGTTGAAACGGTTTTAACACATACGTGTATTAGAGGTTACGAAA
Organism: Limonius californicus; assembly: GCA_014611495.1. Classification (NCBI taxonomy): domain Eukaryota; kingdom Metazoa; phylum Arthropoda; class Insecta; order Coleoptera; family Elateridae; genus Limonius; species Limonius californicus. Next base: position 24,601 of record JABXWE010104228.1, on the reverse strand, counting down.
ATGTTTCATTTCAGACGTTACTGATTATGCGTTACTAAAAGGTTCAGAAAACGTTGTAACTGAAACGTGTCCGGTTGTGCATTCCTAAGAGTTTAATATTATGTATAAGTTAAAATGGTTTCAACAGATACGTTTGGCGAAGGTTTATTCTACATATAAATATTAAGGTTTTAAGAGTTATGTTTGTCAGACGTTCATAAAACTTTGCAGTTGACACGTTTCTGGTGATGGTTCCTAAAAGGTTAATAGGACATATAAGTTGAAACGGTTTTAACAAATACGTGTATCAGAGGTACGAAAATGTTTCATTTCAGACGTTACTGATTATGCGTTAATAAAAGGTTCAGAAAACGTTGTAATTGCTATAGAAAAAAATAGAATTTTATACACTACTACGATAAATTTTAATTTTATCGTCTTGTATAAAAAATAACTATTGCTGCACGTCACCGTATAATTCTTTATTAGGAATAATTATAATGAATTATTGGCCCATACCCTTTGGTATCATGTAGTGCTGGCAACCGGATTCGGATTTTCGGATATCCAGATTTTTTTTAGTCGGATATCCGGATATGGTCTATACTAAGTATCCGGATACCGGATTTTTCGGATTTATTTTTAAAAAATCCGAAATCCGGATTTTTTCATAACATTCAAAAATCCGAAGTCGGATTTTCGGATATTCGGTTTCTTTTAGACGGGTATTCGGAAATAATCTACTCTAAGCATCCGGATACCGGATTTATGTTTTCACTTTTTAAAAGTGTAATGATGGTTTAGGAGTTTCTTTCAATTACCTATGTCAATTAAACAAAAATGTGTCATTATGATGCTGCATAATGCAGACAAGCAACACTTATAGGACAAACTGATACGTATTACGTACGCATTTAGCTTTGAAGCATCGCGATGAAAGTATGCTTTTGATCCGCAATTCTAGTATACTGCTTTCACGTTGAATGAAATTTCAAGAAAAGCAAGCTAAATCAGTAACTACTAAAGACAGGATATATAAGCTTAAAACATTCCACTGGCCATTTCGGGAAATTTTCGCTTCGTTCAAACACATCTGTGGAACATCCGGCAGTTTACAATACCTGCCCCTAACGATTTTATCTTTTTCTTTTATATTGTGAAAATACTAAGCACTTGTGCAAAAGCGATTATAGAGGCCAATGGCCAAACTATTCGTTTTAGGTGAATTTCAGATTTATAGTAGCCGTCCGCTCTGTTATAGAAATGTTGGGGTTGGCCTCTTGAAGTTGGCGACCGGATTGTAACGTAGGCCTTTATTATAAAGGCGGCAGATTTGAGTAGAAACAAGTATGGTTTAAGAGTATTAGAATATTACAGATGGGCTAGCCCCCCAAAATTTCCCATAATCAGTATTTCAAAAGCTCTTTTCTAAACGGATTAAAATTCAAAGTGCATTTGTTTCTACATTTCAGTTGGGTATGAATGAGGAAAATTTAAATAAGAAGTATTTAGAGAGTACAGCGTCTGCAAGCCCCTACTGTGCCGATTATCAAAACTATACCTACCGCCTGCTTACACCATGTTTTTGTGAATGGATTTTACGTACACAAATGAAATTTGCAAAGACGTAACAAAAACTAACAAAAACAAACAAAAACATTGTTGCCACCAATTGCAGTTCTGGGAAGCTGCTTTAGCACTCAGGGTGAGTCGGTAGGAATGGACCAACCCGTACCAACTTCAGGAGTGTATTGTACACATAAAAATAATTTAAAAAACTCATATTAATTTCTTATCCGATTTTCATTTGTTATCAAGTTATATTCTAATTACAAACAACAAAAATTATCTTCATTAACATGTTTTAACCATCGCGTTCCTGTAATAAATGTTCAAAAATATCGCCATTGACCTCTAAAAATGTTTGCTTCGTTTACAATAAGGGTCCCCGTAGCAGCCGATTTTAAAAAAGACATGAATGAATCAGAAGAACCCTTTGTAAACGAAACAGAACATGGTTAGAGGTTAGAGGGCAATATTTTTGAACAGTTATTACAAGAACGCAATGGTCAAAAAATGTTAATAAAGATCCTTTTTGTTGTTTGTAATTAGACTATAACTTGATAACAAATGAAAATCGGATGAAACCATAAGAATGTTTTTAAATTATTTTCACGTGTACAACATACAGTTTGGTCCATTCCTCCTGACTCACTCCTGACGAACCAATACGAGCTAAAACACACCATAGCCGATAGAGGGCTTGATGCTGGCTCTCCCGATTAATGCTATTGTTGCTTGTGTTTATAAGACTATTTTCACATCAACAAAATACTCTCAACTTGTATAAGTAACTTGTGGATATAATAACACACTTTTAGTTGTACATTAGGACTGCACACTTAGGATGGAATAATAAATCGTGTTTTTTTATGGGACAGTGGCTTCATTTTATTCTATTTCGTGGTAAAATTCAACTTACCATGATTGCAAATTAAATTTGTTAAGGAATGTACGCAAGTTGGGTCCGTTTACAAAACCATTCAAAAAAGTTCTCGAACGTATCATTAAATACGTTTTAAAAAATGGCTTTAACTAAATGGTTTATATATTTTACGTATGGGTGAATTTTCACCAAACCTCGGTGATTAATGTAAATACGTTTAATTTTGAACGTTCGGTACGGTACATCTGTCTCAGCTGGTCACTTGAACATTTGTCGAAGCTTTGAAATATACCTTTGATAAACGATTGGTGGTTTAGTTCATAAACCGTTAAATTACCCGTAAATAAACGTATCCTGGAATACGTTTGATAAACGATTAGTGGTTTAGTTCATAAACCGTTTAAATTACCCGTAAATAAACGTATCCTGGAATACGTTTGATAAACGATTGGTGGTTTAGTTCGTAAACCGTTTAAATTACCCGCAAATAAACGTATCCTGGAATATGTTTGATAAACGATTGGTGGTTTAGTTCATAAACCGTTTAAATTACCCGTAAATAAACGTATCCTGGAATACGTTTGATAAACGATCGGTGGTTTGGTTCATAAACCGTTTAAATTACCCGTAAATAAACGTATCCTTGAATACGTTTTAAATGGGTTTAAAAATAAATGGATTATTTCTCACGTGTGTCAAATATTCACCAAACGTCTGTGATTAATGCAAATAATACGTTAATGTTGAATGTTCGCTACAGCTGTCTCAGGCGGTCACTTGTACGTGTGTCAAAGCTTTTAAAATATACCTTTGCCAAACAGTTGTGCGGTTTAGTTCGTAAACCGTTTAAATTACCCGTAAATAAACGTATCCACGAATACGTTTTAAATCGGTTTAAAGTAAATGGTTTATTTCTAACGAATGTCAAATATCCACCAAACGTTTCTGTTTCACACAATAACTGAATTTAAGAACGTTCATCGCAGCTGTGGCATACGGTCACTTGTACGTTTGTCAAAGGTATTGAATTATACGTTTGATAAACGTTTATTGGTATATTCCAAACGGTTCATAAACCGTTTATAAACCGTTTTATTGGTTTGTGTGTTAGCTGGGTAGTGTATGTATTAAGTAGTCAAGCATTATTTTGTAGACTCGTTGCGATTAGGATAGCTATTTCAACAAAGCTACTGCAGATTACATGCATATAAATTCAGACGTTTACATTTATGATGGTGTGAATGGTGCTTTTTGGGTTTATTCTGTTTCGGAAACCGCAACGCAACCATGTTTGATACGTGTAAACTTTCTGTGAAAACCGATCATACCATCGCTTCAACCACAACTCGTATAGTATTGATTTCCCTATACTGCCATGGTACTTACCCTTTATTGATATTATTGACACGATTTAACCTACCACAAAACACACCGAGCTTTTCCTGGGTATTCGTTTGCTGTGCTTTATATAAACGTTAGTAAACATTGATAAAAACCGATTAGTTACCCTATTTTTTACATTAGTCGATGACCTTAAAAATATTTACCTTTAGGTGGTTGGACTTTTAGACAATCTATACCGCTAACCGTAGTTTTATGAAAACTTTTGTTGCACAGCTTAAGCGGAATTCTACGTCCATATTTGTCTTGTAGTTTCACAAATGTGCCATATGCAAATAGATTTTTATTTAAATTAGTAAATAAAAATATTTGGTTGTTACCTGGTAAAATATAACTAAAAGTATCTTGTTTAATCAGAGTTGCAATTCATACAAAATTAATGAATAAGAAACTAAAAGCTTAGTTAATTTTACTATGAGCTACTTATGTAAATATTGTAGTTATGTAGACCGATAAACTATACTTCTGATCTACCGTTCCGCCTGAACTTTAGCTGATGCTTCAGTTAACTCAGCTTTCTCATATTTTTCTGTTTTCTCATCTGATGTTTGGGTAAGCTTTTATAACGTCATAAATAGAGTGCAAAAATTGGTGCTTTGTATGTACATGTTTATTACGTTTATTGATTTAACGTTAATAGAAGAACATTGAAATTATGTGGAAACTAATGCAGATCGCGTTAGATTAACAATTTTATACGGTTCAATTAATGGCGTTTTAATTAAAACGTTTTCGTTTGTTTAATGGCGATTATTCGTATGGACGTATGATTACGATAAAATGTGGTCAATTTTCATGAAAATTAAATATTGCCCTGAATTTATTGCTAAATGCTATTGCTATTCGAAAAACAATTATTGGGAATTTGTTAGCGGGTTTGATTTATTAGGTATATTGAAACTGATTATGGACTATCTATCATTAATAAAAGAGTGATAATTTAAAAAACAAATGTCCTCATAAGGTCGACGAGCAAGGATACTCCGACAAAGGTTTAGGTCGCAACGTCTGAATTTCTACAACTGTGTTCTTTGGTAGCTGCAAACTTCGTTTTAATTATTTTAATTTTTGTGTAGGTATGTATCTATTGTATTGTGCATTACATATAAATTTAGGCATATCTGGTAGTTTACAAATATCACTGCAGTTTTTGTGGTTGGGTTAGAATATATTTCTTCAAATTCATATTCTACCATATTTTTCGTAGTGAATTTCTCCACAATATTAAGATTTAATATTTATTTGTATTAAGAACAAAATAAATAATTAGAAAAAGAAAATCCTAGTGGGCAAATAGTTCCTTAAACGATAGATTTGGAATTTTAATGTATGAATTTCTGCGAATCAATCATATTTACGGAATTAAAAAAACAATAGTTTCTTAATAGATGTTAATGAATACGGAAGTAGAATATTAAAAACCAAGATAGAAACTTATTGTCAGCATAAGATAACATGTTATACTGCACATCACAGCAGTGGATTTAATTTTGTTTAGATTGAATTTGAATATTTGTTAACATTGAAATTTTTTATAGTTGTTCAGCAGCAAACTTTCGGACACATTTTGTTTGCAAAAGGTAAATTTTTAAAATTTTTGTTGCATAGTTCCTTTTGTTCTCACTAGATTCTAATACGCGCTTCCATTTCTAGATGATTTTATGAAAACTCATTGTTTAATTGATATTAACTAGTATTATTCACTTAGAGACCTCGATGGGGCAGTGCGAACAAGCACTGTCAGTCGAGGTCGCAGTAAAATGAGGTTTAATCGGCCGCGTGGTCAAACCCCGTTTGAGGCGACGGTCGTATTTCACTTAGTTAAGTTTAGGGTGCATGTTGTATGAATGATTAGTGAGTAAGGAACGCCCTCACCCCCCCTGAAGTAATGCGAAAGCGGTTCCGGGAGGGGGGGAGGGTAGTGAGAAAAAAGTATTATTAACTTAGCTAAGTAGATTATGTTGTTGGTAACTCTCAAAATCTTACCGTATCAGCCTTAATTTTTAAGGTGGAGAGTTTAGCAAAAATTTATTCCATTTGTCTGGGGATTTTAGTCTCAAAATTGAGATTTAACCTTTTAAAGAAAGTAGTACCAAGAAATCGTTCTAATATCCACTTCCATTTCCAAACTTTATCCAAAAGCATATTGAACTTGATTTTTTAATAAATTTCTAGATTTTTCAACGGATCAGCCATTTCCGTCATATCTATGGCCATATGCTTACATGCGCATCGATATATGTTTCGTAAAAATTACTTTTCTGCGTTTTTGGTGTATACACGAATGTTTCCTGCAAATCTAGTTTTAACGAAAGTAATACTCTCCCTATGCCTATGGTATCTGCTAAGCAGTCGTGTACTACAGTCCTTTTGATAGTGATAGTGGACAAATATGAGTACTTATAACAGAAAAAGACCGTTGACTGATCTAGAACTTGAACAGTTGCTCTATGAAAGTGATGATGATCTCATAGGTAACAAAATTGTGTCTGAGGATGAAGACGTAATAATAGAAACGTGGACCGTCAAGATGACGGACTAGTTTCCAATGAAAGTAAGGAAGATGTTCGTAGCGAAGTTTCGGATATTGAGTCAGTACAATCTGGAGAGATTATATCTCGTGATGGCACTATTTGGAAAAGACAGCCTTTTGCTTCAATACCAAGACGATTAGTACGTAATATAGTGAGTACTCAACCAGGGCTAACGCAATATAGTCAGGAAATTGAGTCTTTACAGACGCATTCAATCTGTTTATTAGTGATGGGTTACTTGACATTATTATACAGGAAACTAACGGTAAAGCTGCAGAAATCTTACAAAATATGGCGATTGGAGAGATGTTACACGTCTTGAGCTAAAAGCCTTTATTGGTTTGGCGTTGCCAATGGAAAACTGCCGAGGACGACGAGAACCGATATCTGATCTTTGGGAAACTGCAAGTATAGCATTTAGGCGTCCTATTTTTCCAGCAACAATGTCAAGGAATCGCTTTAGACAGGTCTTACGTTTTTTAAGATTTGATGACTTCAATACGCGTGCTGAACGCAGAGAAAGTAATAAATTAGCAGCATTCCAAGAAGTTTTTCATGTATTGTTATGCAATTGTAAACGTTCTTACAATCCTGAAACTCAACTCTGTATTGACGAACAGCTACTACCATTTAGAAGTCGTTGTCCATTCAGGGTTTACATTAAATCTAAACCTGATAAATATGGTATCAAGATTTGGATACTATGGTGCTAGGACCTTACTGAAGGTCCTAACACCAAATATATTTTAATTAAAAGATAAAATTGGAGAGCATGAGTTATTTGTGACTGTACAAGACAGTGGATTTCTGTAACTATGTAAACAATAACAAAAACATATCCAACCCAAAACAAGGCAACCCAATCAATGTAGTACACGCGCACTGCAGTACTATGCGATGCTATGGATGCATATACGTGGAATCTACAGGTCACACAGGTATCTCTTCTAGTTTAAAAATTTCTTACTTTTATAACGTTTTTAGATTCCATTCACCCAGGTAGCATCAATAACCAACTGAAAAAGGAACAAGGAAAACGCGTCGTTCTCGATTTGGTAGATGGACTGGGTACTGGATATGGTGTAACAACCGATAACTGTTTTACTTCGTTGAATTTGGCAAACTGAAAGGTAAAAAACATTGACTGGTACAATGTGTCAAAATCGTCAAGAATGTCCTTCCGAAATGGCGCCAAGTAGACATTGCGTCGAACAGTCTAGCATTTCTTTTACATACAAGGGCTGTAATGCCAGTATCCTATGTACCAAAGAAGGGAGAGCGGTGAGCCTCCTTTCGACACAACATCTAACTCCCACATTATCTGGAGAAGATACAGCTTTCAAAGCAGTACTTGAGTACAACAAATATAAAGGAGCAGTAGACATTCTCGAGAAAATGGTCAAAGAATACTCATGCAACAGGACTACTAGGCGGTGGTACGACTTTTCTTCAATATGTTAGACATAGCAGCTAGGAATGCCTACATTATATTCTTACTAAAATATCATGACTATGAATCTGGAAGAACTGACAGGCGACGATTGTTTCTGCGAAAATTAGACTTTGAACTTGTTACTCCTCAGATTGAACTTAGAAGCCAAAACATGAATGGGTTTCAAAAACATGTACGAGACTCCATACGAGCTATTATACCAGTAGCACCAAAGCAAACAGTTGAAAACCGTGACAATGCGAACGCGCGGTGTGCAAAATGTCCACGGTCAATAGACAGAAAAGTTAAAACAAAGTGGAGTAAATGCGGTAATTATATTTGTCCCGATCATTCCAAAAAGCAAAATGTAGCAGTATGTGTAGACTGTAAGTAAAAGCAAATGCACTGCGCTTCTATAATGTGGATGTAGTATTTTTAGAGTTTAGAGTTAATAATGTTATATTGTAAGTTAAAAAATTCCTAATAAACTTTAATTACCGATTACTGTATATTATTGTTATAACCTAAACAACATTTTACTTGCATACTTAGCACAGAGGTGCAAAATCGCATGGGGTCTTCAAAAGACCCTGCTTGCCCAGCAACGCCAGTAAAAAATCTTAGCCATCCGAGGGTTAAGTATTGGTTTCATATAGTTGCGTAAACCACTATTTTACTAATCACACATGCAGAAGTAAGACTGAATGTGTTTGAACCAGTTTCCAAACTGAAATCGAAATTGTGCATGCTACAAAAACGCATATTTTATTTATTCAATTCGTTACTTACCTGTTAACTATTCGGGGATGGAATACAATTCGGCCATTGTTTTTTTGCTGGAAGGTTGTTTTTCTACTTTGTTTCGCATGCTACATACGCCCCGAATAATGGATACAGTAGGAAATAAAATGAGATAAATCACGTGAGCCACCCTGATTAGTTTTTGTTGCTAAATTGCATTGTGTTGTTTTTTTAATTTGTTCCAGCACTATACGTAACTTTTGATTATAAATTAATAATTAGGAGTTTAGCATCCCAGCAAATTGCAAACTCCCCAGCAGAAAGCTATGGCGACTCTTTATTGAAGCTGTATAAAAGTTTTATAAATGTTGTAATTTACATGTTGTTTCCTATCATACACAGTTTCCGAAATGGTTTGAAACTTATGCGGTGGTAACCACTGATAATATTTTTAGCTTCATTTGTAGTGACAGTTCAGGCAGGAAATGTAACAGTTACAAATTTGCAGGAACTAGTGGGATGACAAGTAAATTATGTTGCTCGAAACATTCCTAATAAAGTTTGTATTACTTTCGTAAATCATTTCCTGTAGATGAACTAACATAGCAGTAAACAACAAAAGCAAAATTGCTTTATGCGACCGATTTTCTTCTCGGAGGACGTCGGCATTCCAAGTTTCCATAATATAATAAATTTCTGAGTTGAATTCTGCCCGGAAATGGTTTCTCACTGCAAAAAACTCTTATTACGAAGCTCCGCTGCATATCCCTTTTAATAACTGTCAGCCCTAAAAAAACGCAAGAAAGTGTATGCGCATATTTGTAATATGCTAGGACAAGTCCTGAATATGAATACAATATATTTAAATTACGTATGAAACACGTATCTCCTAGGACTCATCACGTCCCGCCCGTGTTTCAATATTCCGTCTACGACATCACTGAGCCAAGCGCTCTCACCATCGCAAAACATATTATCCTATAGGGTCATTTTGCGTTGCCGTAGGTGGAACAGCTACCTAACAGGCATTTGAAAATGAAAATCCCGAGTTATATATGGTCCAGGATTAAACATCGTGACATTTGTACGACGAAGGGTCGGCACTAAGCCTGAATTGCAGCTTTTAAATTCTCATTAAATTATTGCTTCTGAAATAAATGTAATATACAAGAACCACCCCATTATAACCGCACAATCAGAACGTACATAAGCTCTTCTCACTTGTGACACTTAATGTCTTTCTGTAATTCAGAGGCTAAAACTTTCAGTATTAACTTCCATAATTCAAAGTGACACAGCTTATCTTACAATGTACAATGCCACTAACAGTGTTACACTCCTATAACATAGGGACAAACAAAGTAATATTTTGTGAAAAATTTCCATTTGAAATTTTAATAGAAGTACTTATCCACTGTTAAAAAAGTGCTTTGTAATATCGTCTGTTTGTGAGTACGTGTATTCTCTCGAATATGTTCTAAACAGTTGGTCCTAAGAGAAAGGAATATATTTGGTAGTATTTTACTGCAAAAATTAATTCCAAATTTTGAAAGTACGATGCTATAGAGTGCTCATACACAAAGGGTGATCTTTTGGAAAATTGTTTAACTGCAAGATTAAAGCTGTCATGAGTTTGTGGAAACAGACGCTTTTAGTTAAAAATCATCAGTTCAACTGGTATAAATGTATAGTTATTTAGTAGTTCTTTTCCACAACATTTAATATTTTCAAAAGGTAATAGATATAAGGACTTTGATTAAATTTATCAACGGGATAGCGTTCTCAAGGTCATGTAAAACTATTTATTATTATTATTATAACAAACTTCCTTTTATGTGAAATTTTGAAAAGCTAATACAATTGAAATAAACATTTACGTTATTTAACCTGTTGTTAACACATTCCAGTTCAAAGGAGTAACTTCGTTTCTGCGGAATTCCATAAATTTTTGAAACTTTAGTGGAGTGGTTTTTTACAATGGTTTTATTAAAATTGAGATTGTCGTGCGGTATTAAAACATTAACGGAATAGTATATTCTTTAAAAGCTTTGGAGTTGGAAACGTAATATGGACTTGTTTTGATACTCTTTAGTTTTGTGTACGAAAACTAACTTTAAATTCAAAAGGGTAGTATTTTATTAATAATTTAGCTTGGTCAGGCCCATTGCTTAATAATCTCCTTCCATTCTTTGAGGTTTCCCGCTTTTTTTCCTCCAGTTCTGTACTCCTTCCTGTCGTAAATCCTTTAGCACCTGTTGTAGCCATCTCTTCGTAACACCGTTTTATACACTGTTACGGTCGCAAAAAAAGACTCACGTTACGGCGCCAAATTTTTGTTATGGGCCAATCGAGCTTTTTCGACGATTCGTAACAAAAAGGGCCTACGGCTTAGCTCAGAGGAGTAGGGGGAGTTCGTAAAAATCGCTTATGGGAGAAAATCTTTAGTTGTGTACAGGGCGAGTCAAAATAAGTGGGCGCCACCTTCCAGATCCAGCTGATTGTGTAGGTCCTCGTGGAAGGCCGAGAAGCCAACAGCTCGCGTGAATGGAACCTACCTTTAATTGTGCCTTCACCTGTATATTTAAAGCTTGCAAAATTTTTACATAAACAGATACAGAGTACACATAAATAAAAGAGGCAGTAAACTTTAAAACACATATAATAAAAGATTAGACCAAAATACAACGAAATGGCAAGTTATAACACCGAAGTTTGAATTACAATTACAATTAAAATCCTTGTACGTTCGTAGGAGACGCCGCCGTTGACTCACAATATTTATACGATGATGTATCTATGTGGTCAATGGCGTTACAGGAAAACACAGCATAAACAAAGTTTCTTTTTACAAATATTTCGTGCAAATAAAAGATTTTTGACTGAAGGTCGCTTTTTTGGGTTTAATAATACAAAGTTTAATTCCGCTAAATTTTGCAAGTCGCGCGCAAGTTTGGTTTCACCACACACACAAAAAAACTGGTCTGTTTTACCTTAAAGTTCAGAGGAGTCGGCACATATAATGGCGATTTCCAGTTGTAGGGTCGAAAAAAATCGAAGAGAAGGAAGACCACGTTCTTCGGAGCAGAGTTGATACGGGAAACGGGACTCCTGGATGGTACAAAAGCCGCAGAGCAACGGGAGCTGGGTTTTGAAGTTGATCCGCCGAAAGGCGATTTGTCAATTCACCAAAGAATTGCCTTTTTCTGGGGTTGAATCAAGTTATTCAAATTAATCTGGCAGTAGCCGATGGTCTGTTAGATACCCCTTGGTACAATAGCGAAACGGAACACACATTTATGATACCCCTCACAAAAAAAACCCGAGCCGCCCCTGCAGCACGTTACGTCATTACGATTGCCGATTGATGGAGCTTACGGACAACCGGAGCCCACAAGGTCTAAAATGGACTAACTCAAAATGCAATGGGGACCTGCATTTCTCCCCTCAAAATTGCGCCACGTTACGAAATATTGCGCAAGAAGTTCCAGAAGGAATTCCTAACACGTGCAACGCCGAGATCAACACTTCCGAGAATCTGATCGGCAGAAAATCGGCCCACAAAGAAACTTTCGAGGTTTAAGGGAACCGGCGTTCCATAACTCAATTCTAGAAAGATAAAACAAAATAGCGAAAATAGTAACCCAAAATAAGAATTCAATTAAAACAGCGATATTCATTCCTACGAAGCGGCAAATAAATTACGGAATTAATAAAGTGTAGCGGCAAATTTGAAAATCACATAACAACACACTTAGTCTTGCACTCCGCGACACATTTTTGCTTTCAGCAGCTCATTTAGCCCCCACATTGCTTTATCTCCTTTGAATATTCTGGCTTCTATTTCCTTTCGTTCGTTTCCTTCTGCTGTTATTAAGACCCCTAAATACATGGAACTCTGTACTACTTCTATCTCCATCATCTTCCCTGCTGCTAGCTTAAACTGTATCTTTCGACCTGTCGTCTCTTTATTTTTCTTGCCCAGGAACATGTATTTGGTTTTGTTCTTGTTTATACTTGTTGCTGTTTTTTTAAAATCTTTAACCCCATCTTCTAGCTCTTTTTTCATTCTTGCCATTAGTACAACGTCATCCGCATATTCTAAACACTGATGACTCATCTTACTTAGAGTTCCTGTACTGTTAATGCCGCTTTTCCTTATTATTCCCTCTAATGCCATATTGAAAAGTGTCGTAGAAACATAGTCGAGTATGTTATCGTGTGGCTGTATGGCTGTTAATTCTATTATATTATTCGGGATTGTTATGCAATGGTTTTTGCCTGTTGTAAATATTACTTAAATGTAAGCTCAACAAATAAATATCTATTAAAGTATTCATAACTTCTGTCGGCCAGCTTTAACAGCTGTAGGGATCAGAGAAGGTTCTCGAGCTGCCAGTCGAGCCAAGTGTTTTTTCGAAGGAATTAAGTTGGGCAAAAACGGCAGTCTAAATTAGACAGTGTTGGAGGGTAGCTAGCTGGGCTAAGCGTGCATGTCTTTGGCGTAATGACTAATTAATAGCGTTTGCGAAGCTACTAACTAATTGCGATGCGAGTATTCTCTAAATTGAGACAAGGTGTGATTTTAGTGTTACCAATTATATGTTCATATATAAAGATGGGCTGCAATTGTATTATCAGCCAACATAAGCAGTGGCCTCCTTGGTATTATATATGGTTTATATCCTATGAAGTGTCGTATGTGTTCACCCAAAGGGTTACGTATTATCTGCTTATTATATATGGTATACAAGCATTGTATGCTAATATGGTTGATATACAAGATTGGTGTGTCTATGTAAGTAGTTGTTGGAAACAGTAGCGTAGTGAATATAAGTAGCTATATGAGTAGATAATGTGTTTGGCATGATTAATCATTATTCCATTAGCAATCATTCGGGAGGTAGTCAGTCGGCAGAGGTTGTATCGTAAATGTGCCTGTCCGCGAGTTATTATTACTGATGCCATGATACTCTCCAGGATATTCAGATCTTTCATTATTTCATACAGGGTTCCTCGGTTTATTCTGGCATAAGCTTGTCGGAAGTCTATAAAAACGGCGTAGATGTCAACTTTATGTTCATAGCATGTTGTTTGTAGTTCTTTTAGGACAAAAATCTGATCCATTACCGACCTATTCTTTCTAAAACCTCCCTAGTATTCGCCTAGTTGGTCCTCTGCATATTTTTGTATTTTGTTTCTGATTAATGTTGCCAGGATTTTATATGTTGCTTCTACAAGAGCTATCCCCCTGTAATTTTCGCATCTGGACCTATCCATTGGGATAATAGTCGCCTTCTTCGATGCCTCTGGTATTGTTTTCTCCTGCCATATTTTCCTAGTTAAATCATATATTTTTTCTTCTATCTTTTCTCCTCCATACTTTATTAATTCTGTACATAAGTCATTTTATCCGGGACTCTTTCCATTCTTTAGGTTCTTTATTACTTCCGCAATATCCTGTTGTGTTGGGCATTCTAAATCTGTTTCGTTTGGTTAATTGTTTCCCCACTTTCTTTGTTCTGTTTCTCTTTCTCCTACATTTAATATTTCCTGGAAATGTTCTCGTCATCTATCTACAATTTTTTGTTCCTCTCCAATCAGCTTTCCATCTTAGTCTTTGCAGAATATAGCCGCAGCTTTTTGGGCTCCTCGTGTATTTTTTATTCCGTGCAAAAAATTCCTTTTCTCTTTTCTTTTGTATCTTTCTTCTATATTCTTGAGTTCTGCCTCTTCATATTCTTTTTTCGCATTTCTTACGCTGTTTCGTGTTTTTCTGATTTGTTCTCTGTATTTTTCTTCGTCGTATTTTATACCGGTTTGCAGCATCTTTTCTCTAACTTTCCTTTTCTTTTGCATTTATTGTTTACATTCTTCACTAAACCGTTTATTTTTATTTTTCGTTTTCTTTATGTTTATTGTGTTGTTTGCTACTTTTCTTATTGTCTCTTCTATGCTTTTCCATTTTTCCTCTACCGCTTTGTGTTCTGTCCTTTGTGCACATCCTGGTTTGAAAACATATACTAATATAACGGAGGTGACTAAACATAACATAGTGTGGTGGTAGCTCATTTGGTAGAGCGCTCGCTTTCTGAGTAAAACGGTAGAACGTCGATTCTGGTTTGGGTTCGAAACCTAAGCATTACTACAGATTTATAAAAATCTTGTCTGCAGTTCACCATACACGATTTCCCAAATCCGGCTTGCAACCGTGGGATTTTAATGCTAAAAACCTCTGGAATTTCTGTCGTTCGGACTCGACGTTAAATTATAGGTAAATATAATAAAAACAATGTCGATTCCCACAATCACCTTTACTAAAAAGTTCTACAAAATTCGTAGTACAGTAGTTAACGTTTTCGAACTGGCTACAGCTCATCATCGGACTAAACAGTCTGTATAAAGTAAAAACTAAAACACTTCCAGAATTAAATTAAATATAGCATAAAAATCAAACGAAGTAGCTGCTTGAAATTAACCCAACATTCTAAAAACACACCGCGAACGCCGGTGGTATCAAAAATAAATAAAATACAATATTCTCTCGTCAAACCGACATGTTAAATTATAGTTTAAACTTGAATTTCAGGAAACCCCACATCAGGGGTAACATTACATCGGATAATTAAGAATTTACGTTAACAATCTAGTCAACCAGTCTGAAATTAAAACGGAAATAGTTGAAAAACAACAAAAGTAAGGTTAAAATACTGCGCCATCTATCTATATAAATTTGAACCAAAGCAACAGAAAGCTATATATATCCAAGTAAGAAACTTAGCTAATAAGTAGCAAAATAAGCTTCAGATTCTAACATTATTTCAAAAATTAGAACAAACTATTGAAAATATAGGGGAAATTGTTAAATGTAATATCATTCAGAACATAATTAGGTAGGTCTTTAAACTTTTTAACCGCTTTAGAGATCTCCATGCTTTCCAAAAGTTCATTCTCAAACCCTTATCGCAAAAATGTAAAATTTGAATATCCAGGTTCAGATTAGTATTATGATTACTAGAAACACTATGAGCTGCAACGCAGACTTGAAATTAATATTGGGATCAAGGTTAATTAAATTGTTTTTAATCATATTTTTGTGTTCCTTCACCCTCGCGTTGATGGATCTGCCTGTCTGACCAATATAAAACGAAGGACAACCACTACAATCAATTTTATATGTCCCAAATTTCGAAAATGGGTCAATTGGGTCTTTATTATGAACCAAAAGATATTTAATATTACAGGGAACTGAAAAAGAAATCTATATATGAAAATGTTTAAAAATATTGTTCAATTTTAAAGACACAGGGCCAAGAAGAGGTAAGGAGTAATATTTATTTTGGGGGTCTTTATTGTTAATGACTAAATTAGTAGATTGTTTGTTCATGAACGACCTTGTGATCTTCATAAATAAATTGTTAATTAAATCAGAAGGTTATCCATTCCTATAGGCAATGTCATGTATCAAGTTGAGTTCATTAATAAAATCAACTTCGTCTAACGGAAAAGAAAAAAGGCGATGAAAATAAAACCTAAAGGAGGCCAATTTGTGACCAAACTGGTGTGTTGATAAATGCACAAACAGGGCGTATAGGGTTATCGTGTTTATGAATTTTTGGAAGGCCGTAAAGCCTCGGCATTTGAGGGTTTATGACTAGAAGCTGATTATAATTATAGTTGAAAGTTCTAAGGTTATCCTTAGCTTGGAACAATTCTGAGCGAACTTTAGTGATAAACCCATTCAAAGGGTTAACATTTTTAATTTTGAAATCTTCTGTTTCTAAAAAGTTCTAAAGTTTCATTCTACCCCACTATGAGTCGCTGGGACTTCAACCAATTTGTTAAACACGTGACAGAGAAGAGCCCGATGCTCAGCAGTGGGACAGAGAGGCTGTCAATGAATGAGTGACTAAACATACGCATTAAATTTTGAGTTGTATGTTGAGATAATTGCTGAACGTGTTTCCAGGTGCCAAAATATCATTTGTGAATTTTATAGAATTATTATTATCGGGTTTTTATCGTTAATAGTATTGTTTCTTGCTGTCGTCAGTGCGTGTTGTTTATGATGCACTATAATATCACATTTAATTTCATACAGAATAAATTAAAAAATGCCGTCGATGAATGATGAACAATCAATCAAATCCAATCTTGCTATTGCTGTCACTTTTGCATTATTTCTTAGTATAAATTAGTGTAGCATATTATCTATGCGAAAGAAATGTTTTCGTGCAGAATAGTAATGCAGAGTTTCTAGTGTAAAGTAGACGAAGTTTTGAGAAAAACCTATTAAGTCGCATTCTTGTCTCATGCTATTTCGTCAGCGGATGACAATATTCCATTTCACTGTTGTGAAATCGGCTTATAAAGTTACATTATTTGACGGATGATGAACCGAATGTGTTCCAACCTAGTAAATCATAATGTATTATATAACAATGTTCTTCACGGAAATACTAATCAAACATACTGTACTGAAAATCCACAGTCTACAGGTGATATAACACTAACACATTTTCTTAATAAATTTAAAATTATGTTTACTCAACTCATCCAACAAAACAGTATAATAATGAACATGTTATCAACAGTTATATTCAAGTTAATTTAATAGCTAAGTCACTACGAATTGCTCTATGGAATGCAAATGGACTTTAGGCTAAAAAAGATTAAATAGAGACATTTCTTAATTTAAACTCTGTCGACATGTTATTAGTTGCAAAAACTCATTTTATTGAAAGAACCTTCTTAAAAGTTCCTTACTACGCTATTTACCACACCGAGCATCCAGACGGCACAGCTCATCGGGGAACAGCGATTATCATAAGAAAACCATTTGATTTTCTGTAAGCCACTAAAACAAAAAAAATATCTAATCCTATCAACATATCAGCGGTCTATTGCCCTCCAAAGCACCAAATTACAAAAGACCTACAAAAACCCTTCTTTGAAACACTCGGACATACATTCATCAGTGGGGTGCGATTGTAATTATAAGCATAAAAGCTGGGGGTCAAGATTGACAACTACAAAAGGCACAGAACTATATAACTTAATAACTGAAAAACATTATACTCATCTGTCAACCGGAGAACCCATTTATTGACCATCAGATCCTAACAAGATCCTCGATCTTCTAGATTTCTACATATGTAAAGGAATTTCTCCAAACTATATAGAGGTCTCCTCGAATTATGATCTATCCTCAGACCATACGCCTATAATCGCTACTATTAGCACAACAATAATCACTAAACCGCCAAAACCTAGACCAACTAACAGGAACACAAGATGGAACCTAAGAATAACAACTCCTGACGAACTTGAAATGGCAACAAACCACTTCACATCTATAAGTCAAAAAGCAGCGCGGCATGCAACTCCATTTCCCAAAGAAAACCGATTACATTTAACATTCCCCTAGAGGTTTAAAAAGTAGTCGCGGGGAAACGAAGAGCACGGAGAAAATGGCAAATAACTCGTTACCCAGATGATCGACCAACTTATAACAGATTAATAAACAAACTAAAGGCTAAAATCAAAGAAACAGAACGAGTCCTTCAGATTATATGCAGAAAATCTCAATAAACATGATTATTCCATATGGAAAGCCACAAAAAGCATCAATAAATCACAAGCAGCCATTCGACCGCTACGTAATGAAGTAGGAGCATGGGCGAAAACTGACCAGGAAAAGGCAGAACTGTTTGTACAACATCTGCAGAAAGTATTTCAACCACACTCCGATCAACATGATGATGGTATTGAAGACTTTCTACAAACTCCCTTGCAACTGTCGCTACCAATTGTTGCATTTAGTCCTGGCGAGATAAGAAAGGAAATCACCCACTTACATGATAAAAAACCACCGTGATATGATTTAATAACAGCTGAAGTATTAAAGGAGCTACCCAGAAAGGAAATAACATTTCTCACTGTGATATTCAATTCAGTCTTACGATTAGTTTACTGGCCGAAGTTACTGAAGTGCGCACAAATAATCCTCATTCGCAAGCCAGGTAAACCCCCTAATGAAGTAACGTCCTATCGCCCCATCAGCCTTTTGCCTACAATCTCCAAACTCCTAGAAAGGCTTGTGTATAAATGTATAAAAGAAAATGACCTACAAAGTAGCTGGTTGCCGTCACATCAATTTGGATTCAATGAACACCATTCCACTATTCAGCAGTGCCACCGGATAGTTGACATCATACGAACGGCTCTAGAAGGGAAAAAGTATTGTACTGGAGCATTCCTTGACGATACTCAAGCTTTCGATAAAGTCTGGCATAGAGGTCTCCTATATGAAATCAAATTAAACTTACCATATCAATACTATCAACTGTTTCACTCCTACCTACCACATGGCTACTTTCAAGTCAAGTTTAATGACGAGATATCTCAAAATCGCCCCATAACATCCGGAGTGCCACAAGGGAGTATACTATGACCTATGCTGTACCTACTTTTTACATCTGATTTCCCAACTACTCAACTAAGTGAAACAGGAACGACACAATAATTCTAGCCACCGATGTAGATCCCATAGCTGCCAGTCGTTCCCTGCAAAAGCACCTATAATAGAAGAATGGCGCAAACAATAGAGAACCGGAATAAATGAACAAAGGTCTGTACAAATAACATTTACATTAAAACGTTCCTCGAGCCCCGCAGCCTCACTCAATAATGCGATAATTCCTGAGGCATCCGAAGTGAAGTATCTGGGTGTGTGCTTGGACTCGAAGCAGACATGGAAAAAACACATAAAAAAAAACGTAAACAAATGGATCTAAAACTAAAACAAATGTCCTGGCTCTTAGGAAGAAGATCCCTGCTGTCTTTGGAGAACAGGGTTTTAATTTATAAGGTAGTTATTAACCCAATCTGGTCATATATCAACAACACATCACCAACGAATAACAGCTCACCCCAATGAGCTATTGGAACCAACCACCAGAGACCCACAGCAGCGACGTCTAACGCGTAAATGGCCACAAGATCTGGCAAGATGACAACTGTGCTATATAATACTACATCCCAAGCAGTTACTGTAACAAGTGTACCTAACATTAGTCCCTAGTATAGTACGTTAAACAGTATTAAAATTCGATATCCGCCCCTTCTATTAGAAACATCTATGGTGGCATCACTGGAGGCTCCCGTATCAAGACATTTATTTATTTATTTTTTTTTAATAATGTATATTATCTGTTTGCAATCTGTAAATTTACAATAAGCAAAACATATGTTAGAGACTAAGTGACATGAAAACAATGACATGAGGTTGAAATCCAATGATTTACAACACCGAAGTAACTTATAAATTACATGTTTGCTTTATAACACAGGTTAGGTATTGATACTTTATATTAAAATCTATATGGCAAGTCTAGAGGTTTATATCTATTTAATCTCAGTATGTGAGTACTATTATCTACTAAATTTAGGACCAATGCATTTGAATGAGATTCTAAATTACTTAGATACTTATCACTGCATTTAACTATTACATTGTTAACCGAATCCACTTTAGGTCACTTAGTATGCCCACATTTCGCACAAAGTAGGGAGCATCGCACATTGCCCGTAAAACTTTAGATTGGAACCTTTCCATTATTTGGATGTTGGAGTTTGCTGTTGTTCCCCACAGTTGAATACCATATGATCATATGGATATGAACGCTGCGTTATAGACAAGAAGCTTATTTGAGAGGGATAGCTTGGATCTTCTTCCAAGTAGCTAGTAGTGTCTTTTAAACTTGTCTCCGAGTTGTTTACGCTTCTTCCAAATGTGGGTCCTCCACGTCAGGCTCTTATCCAGGTGCATACCTAAGTATTTTATACCGTTACTTGTGTAAGCGGTATATTATTAATAAATACTGGCGGTGTAATACCCTTGCATTTTGTAAAAGTAATGTGGAACGATTTTGCTTCGTTTAGTTTTACACGCCATTTTTTGGTCCACTGCACGACTTCATCTAAACTCTGCTGTAGGCAATTTGCTGCTGTTACTGGATCATTGTACTTTATCATGATGACTTTATCATCAGCAAAAGTTGCAGTAAGAGAATGTTGATTTATAGGCATGTCTGCTGTATAGATTAAATATAATAGCGGACCAAGGACGCTACCATGGGGTACTCCCGATTTTATTGGATGAAGAGCGGTTAAGAATTGACCAAATCTTACTTGGAAAGACATTTATAAACATACTATAAGCTCATAAAATTATATTGTATTCTGATTGTTAATTAATATCTAAAAAAAAAGGTTTATTGTTACATTTATTACAATTCGTTGTACTATTCACTAATAATATAACTAGTTGCACTTCTAAAGTCTTGCTTATCAGTGTAATTATCAGTTTGGTGCGGATACTAAGCTTCACAGAGTGTAACAGCTTATTATGATAATTCTTTAGTCCTAATTTCTTTATTGTTTCTGTACATCGTTGTGCTAGTTTACGTATATATTTCTGTATTCTTTTGTTTGTAAGACTTTATAGTAGAATTGAAAGACCCAAGGGGGGGGTCAATGGGGTCATATTGCTCCCCCCCAATATGTAGCAGTCGGCAATTCCTTGTTTGTCGGAATTTTCTCTCATCTCACATAAGTCGTTTTATTGGAATTTGCAGGACACATTTAAAGTTGTGTACTAAAAATTTTCTAGCGTTTTAGAATTTCACCCAGAGACGAAATTGTTGGAATGAGGAGCTTAGGAATTATCTTATTTTGTCTTCCTGCCCTTTGACATTAAGAACTTGCACTTCAGAAGCAGGTAAGTATGACTCACTACTAGTTGCCGCTTGCCGGTTCAGGTTATTGCAGAGACGACACAATTCTTAGAAAACACCCCACTACCCCAGTTATTTTTTCTTTGCATAGGCAAGTAATTTGTTAGTTTAGTTTTACTGGATAGTGGATACTGACGTGGTTATTTTTCTATGTTTGTTACCAGTTAACAGTAGTACAGTGATTTACAGTGCGTGTTTTTGTCAATTGTGGTTTGTGATTGTGATCTACTAAAATGGGACCGCCAAGAAAGAGAATAAAGCTGGAGTGTTTACAGTGTAAAAGTACATTTGACGATGACTACAGAAAAAAAAACACGAAGAACGCATACACGGAGGCAACAGAAAGCCCGTTAAAAGTGTTGGTGCTCCAAAAAACCCCTTTTGAAGCGGCAAAATCTAACAAGAGTAACATTGAAAAGGTACAGTAACAAAAATGTTATAGATATTTTTATAACACATGTCGAAATATACTCATTAAGTGCAAGTGTAGATTTCCGCGCGAGACGTAATATTTTTCGGCAAATATAAACAACATTTTTTCTACAACTGAAAGCAAGAAAAAACCTAGCGATCGTTTTCTTGTTTTTTGTTGCATCAAGTTCGATTTTTTTCGGAAAATTAGTGCAGATGTACAGTTACCAACGTAAAATTATGACTAACAACCAGAACACAACAAAAAATTTGCGAAAACGTAAATTGCTTCTCATTCGATTGCTTTAATTCTTTTCAGAATATTTTTTGTGCAGTAGTTTTGGAATTTGATGTTTAACG
Source organism: Limonius californicus (assembly GCA_014611495.1). NCBI lineage: Eukaryota > Metazoa > Arthropoda > Insecta > Coleoptera > Elateridae > Limonius > Limonius californicus. The sequence goes on along the minus strand of JABXWE010104228.1, from coordinate 2,503 downwards.
TTTAGATAACAATATTTTGCCTAAAAATGACGAATAACGAAAACATCATTTTTGTTTTTCTTAGCTTATTAGCTTATGTGGTGCATTCTAAGGCCCCTAATTAAATTTAACATACTGCATACTAATACTACGAGTCATAGTGTAATACATTTGACGCTGCTTATGCGGTTCGCTAATATTAATTGCCAATATTTTATTGCTTTAGACACATAGACCATTAGGTTGTCGGAGAAATTCCTGAAAATCCAGAAGAGAAACTTCAACCATCTGCAGAAAGCATCGAGCCAGAAGATGAAATGCGGAATAGTGCTGCAGTTTTATCGACATCTGAATCAGTTCCTTCTGTTACCATAAATAGCAACAAGAGCGGTGCAAGTGACAAAATTACTTGGCTTACTTGTGCTGGACAACTGTCGCATTTGGCGACCTACCTTAAAGATGCGCAAACTCTCACTGATTCGGTAAAAGAGAGCGATGCAGTCAATCCTGCTTCATTTTTAAGCCACACGTTAGATTTAACAGTATCAGTGAGAAACTTAATCGATGATTTAAGCAATAAATGCCAAACAGTCTTAGATTCCATTTCTGAAAACAGCGAAACTGCTATTTTAATGTCCGATTACAATGTGGAACATGACCCAGGAAAAAGAAAACCTTAGAAATGACAACCAAAGACATTATCTGATCGCTTTAGGACCTTGCCAGCCAACCTTGGCTGTGTTTCCTAGCAATGAAAGCTCATATTCTCATCGCTTTTCTGCGTTGTGGTATAAGCAATACCCCCATCTGGAATATAGCATTGAAAAAAAGGCAGCTTTCTGCTTTGTATGCTTCCTGTTCCCATCAGGTCCCGATAGAGAAAAAAGTGATACCACTTGGATTCAACAGGGAGTAACGAACTGGAAGAAAATGAAGAGTCAAGGCGTTGCAAACCACGGAAAATTATCCAAACATTTTTCAAGTGCTGCTCATAAGGCAGCGTTAATTGATTATAACAACTTCTTGAATCCTGAAGGTCACATCGACAAAATGTTAGATAAAGAAAAGAGAGCAAAAGAATTTCAACACGAGCAAGAGGTCGCCTTTATTCTCAAGTGATAATAATTTTGTTGGACATTGTACGAACACTTGGTCGCCTAGGAATAGCATTTAGAGGAGGAGATACCGAAGACGACGGAATTTTCAGACAAATCGTCTCTCTGATGTCAAGATATTCTCCAGTTTAAAAAAAATGGATGGAAGACGTTTACCTACGACCTTATCATGTAACCTACCTAGGCCCACGATCCCAAAATGAATTTATTGGGTTATTAGGATCTGAAATACAGAAGAACATTACAGAAGAAATTAAAAGTGCTGCAGCATATTCGGTTCTCGCAGACTCCACTCCCGATGTATCTCACAGAGACAGGCTAGCAATAGGAATTCGATATGTTAATAAAAGTGGACAGGTTAAGGAGCGATTGCTAGAATTAGTCGAAGCTAGTGACAAGACAGGAGAAGGGTTGCCGAAACAAATTTTAAAGACTCTAACACGCAACGGACTTGAGATCTCAGGACTTTAGTGTTTCGGTCCTACGATTTTGCTAGTGCTATGTCTGGCCAGTTCAACGGTGCTCAGCAGAAACTTTCCGAAATAATTGGCCATCAGGTAACTTATATACCTTGCCAAGCACATCGGTTAAATAAATTTGTAGAACACAGCTGTAGAGCAAGTGCTATAGTTTCAGACATGTTTCATATACTGAACGATTTGTACGTGTTTTTTAAATCTAGCACAAAACGATATGTTCCACTACTTGAAAAGTTGCAGGAGGTAGATAACGCTCTACATCTACGTGTTTATCTAATACAAGGTGGACAGCTAGAGCAGAATCAATAAGAGCCGTGGATACATCGTTTGTAGTAATTTTAGCATTAGAGGCTCTGATTGTTACAACTGAAATAGATAAGAAGGCAAAAGCAAAAGCTTACGGTTTAAAAAAGAAACTGCTATCTTTTGACTTCATTGTATCATTAAAAATGATGAAACTTGTGCTTTATAAAACAAAAAATTTGATCGAGAATCTAGAAGCGAAAGAACTCAATGTGATTGATAGTATCGATTTGATCAGAGGCACAGTAGCCTGTTTAGAGGATCTTCGAAAACCACAAAATATTGATGGCGTTATTCAAGAGGCCAAGATATTTGCAGATACTATCGGTGTGGATGCAGAAAAACAGTTTATCACATTACATCGTAAGAGATCAGCACCCAGACGGTTAGATGAACATCCAGAAACGCAAACAAATTATTCCGTAAATAGTTTCTATAGAAGCCAAACTTCGCTAGTCCTTGATTATCTTATAAATTCGATGAAAAACAATGTACAGTCGTTGTTGAGTAAATTGGAACCAATTTACTCTGCTTTGCACATACCTATGAAGAAGGAAAACATGTCAATCAATCTTATGGAAAAACTGGTTGGTTATTTTCCACCATCTGACACAATTCCTGATGTGC
>JABXWE010104225.1:0-28700 GCA_014611495.1 Limonius californicus | reverse complement strand
GATCGGATCAACGTCGGGTTTTTTTTTATTTTACACTTTGTTACATAGGCTTTCGCAGTGTATTGAAAAAAAAATTTTTTTATTGTCAAAAAATGAAAAATAATAACAATTTAATTGTTTAAATAGGTTTAACATGCTCGCCCCCCACATTGAATTAATTTAAAAAAATACCATTTTGTTCTTTATCCTCTTATCTACAAAACCCATTTTACGAAAAAGTGGGGTCTCTATTAGATCAGAAGTTATTAAATATTTTCGAGCGCAAGTCACGCAGCACGCTCCACGTGCGTCAAAGATCTCCGACGCTCGCACCTATTTTCCACTTGTAAATGTTTACCATGTTGCATTACAGTTTGAAAATATTTGTTGATTATATTTATGGATAAAAATCAATGCACATAATCCATAAAAGGACAAAAAAGTGATTCCGGTTACTAAAGTAAATGTTAAAATTCTAACTTCGCTCGAAACTTCAAAACTGAAGCATTATAATATTTTGGGACATAAGGAAATCTAATAAATAGTATTACGATGTAGAAAAATAAAAGTAAGAAAATAAATTCAGTCTTTTATTTATTAACTTATAATTGAGCACTACATGAAATGTGGTTTTTGTCGATGTATTACAAAGTATGCATTTTATTTCATGACTTTAATTTTAATTGAATCATTTTCTTCTTGCAAGGAAAAGTGCTTGGCTTGCACTTTGTTTTTTGCAATAGGTATAATGCAGTGAAATTTTAACGTTCCTTTCACGGTTACAGCCTTCTTAAATCTCGCCTCTAGTTTTCGTTTTTCCTCATCATATTCGTTATTTGTCACATATTTTGATGAAATATTAACGAGAGACTCAGTTGCCCATTCAAATAATTGTTTCGGCGTTTGGATTGGATTGGATGTTCGTTGAAGGCTAGTTCTTGCAGCTAACCTTTTTAAAGTCCCACCCAATCCATAGCACGCGCCCTTGCCATGAGACGTAGGAAAAAAGTGCCACTCTGCAGCTAGACCAAAATCTTTTTTATGGTAAGTGAGATTCACAAAATTTTTCTTGTTTTTATATTGTGCACCCGACCCATCAGAAAAATATATGATTTTAGAAATTTTTTTCAATTCTTTTTTTATGAAATTCACCAAGTGTTTTTGAAACACATGAACTGCTATAGTGTCGTGGTGCAAACATTCTGATATAATCACAAGACTTTTTACTTGGATATTGCCGTCATTATGTCTGTAATAAATTGCAAATGGGTGCACTGTAGCCTGATCATTATTCCAGTGGAAGCCTTGTGCAGCATTTTGGACAACAAAAGCATAATTTTCAGAAAAATCACAGACTACAATGCACTCATTCTCTGTTAGGTCTTGCTTTTTATTCTTCATAAATTCGTTTTGCTTTTTCACAAAGAATGAATGAAGAAGTAATTTTCCCAAACTGGTCTTTAATTTTTGTAAATATTCATCAACTGGAGAAATCATTAATTGCAATGTCGTTCTGTCAACGTTAGTCCACTGTCTGTACGTAATTTCGTCAATGAAGTTTTTTTCAAAAATTTTTTCTAGTTCGTCGATTAGATGTTCTGCACCTGGACACTCGGAGCACTTTCCAAAATAACAATTATTTGTCGGTTCAACGCAAATCATATGTTTTAAGCAGTCATGATAACTTTGTAATGGTTTGAGGGTATGGGCTGTAAGATTTTTCATATTAGACCCTTCAATCAACAATTTCACATTTTCATGAATCGCACAAACACAAACTGAATGTGTGCCACTTGCGCCCGCGAGCACGCAATGTTTTGGTCGTAAAGATGCAAATTTAGAAAAACTACATTTAGCTTCTGGGAAAGTTTCCTTGAACAATTGATAAAGTTCTTTCAAATTTATTAATAATAACCTTTTCTGCATTTGAACGCGTTTGTCATTAACTTTAACAGAAACAAAATCCTTCTTACCCGGCATTACACGACTATTCTCATCAAGTTCATAAAAATTAATTATTAAATTGACTACTTCTTTCTCTAAACACGGGTGGCTCTTTGGGGTTGTATTGGACAAAATCCCTTTTTCTTTAGCAATTTTCTTCGCAATTGTAATCGTATGATAAGTAGCGCCAGGAAAATGGCGTTGAATTTTTCGGAAAGACCAGTCTTTGAAAATAGTCAAAATTTTCATTCTTTTTGAACGTTCAGTGGTCGCGTTAAATTCGTCTTTCAAAACCTGTAATAAATTATCTCCATCATTTCCCTCATCGCTATCAGCATTATCATCAATAACAGGATGAAAAATTTTTGTAGTCAATGCTTCGGATATGTTTTTCATCTTTTCATTCGAATAACGTTGTTGAGAAACTTTTTTTCTTTGAATGGGTGAAACTCCTATTAAATTCAAACCCTGGTTGATAGAATCAATTGCGGCGGATACCACCACTTTGTCTTCCTCAAACGATACAACGGGACTTTCAGTAAAACGTTCCATGTTAACGTCATCACTTTCCAACGCTTCAAAATCAGAATCATTAATTTCTACGTCCTAAAAAATGTAATTTTTACATACATTAGTAAACTTGAAGTTTAACAATTTATTTTATAATTATATGAAATTTTAAAACTCCTATTATATTATTGATATAATTTCAGTAAAGAAATTTGCTTAAAAACTATTATTTACAGTAAAATTTACCTTCTTTTCACGATCCTTGTGTAATTCAGAAACTTTACGACGGCAAGTATTACAGATTTTTTGTTGAGGGGACTCATCCGTTATTGGTAAATTCAGGTCCACTAAATGTTGCTTCAAAACTTGTCTAAGATTTTTTATTTTTCGGTGACGAGGCAGATCGAAAGGATTAAAACATCGATCTGTTCGAATTTTCGAACCACTCAAAGATTTTGATGATTTTGGCATTTTATCAAAACTCCACGATTTTCACTAACTTTAGATAGAAACAGTAAACAATTCGGAAAGGGAATACACTGACTAATGATCTACAACCAATTTGTGCATGTAAAAATGCAAAACGCTATTAAAAATAAGGTAATACCTATCTTTTATACCGTTAAACTATCACAAATACGCTTTGATAGTGATTTGTGCGATTGTTTAACTTACAAACAATGCCTACCGTTCAATTGTTTAGCAGCTGCATATGTGACTCGTTGTGCGCTGCATGACATGCGCACGAAAATATTTAATAACTTCTGATGTAATAGAGACCCCACTTTTTTGCAAAATGGGTTTTGTAGATAAGAGGATAAAGAACAAAATGGTATTTTTTCAAATGAATTCAAGGTGGGGGGAGAACATGTTACCCCTATTTAAACAATTAAATTGTTATTATTTTTTATTTGTTGACAATAAAAAATTTTTTTTTCAGTACACTAGGAAAGCCTACGTAACAAAGTGTAAAATAAAAAAAACCCGACGTTGATCCGATCAGTACAACTGGAGATAATAAATTTCTAGTATGAGAAGATTGGAGAAAATCCAGCAAATTATCGAAAATTCATATGTGGATATCTTGGAAAAAAAAATTTTTTCCGCCAAAGCCTCAAATACGTGTCAAGTAATTTTATGTATATAGGTTGTAAAAAAATTTTCGGACGATTCCAAAATGTCAAGTCTAAATTGGTGTACGGTTTGTAAAAGAATGACCCACATACGTACCCACCCACAGACAGACATTTTTTAAAAACCACTTTTTTGGGTTCCTAGAGACCCAAAACGGATATATCCGTTAAAATCTCGATTTCGAAAATTTTCATGATTTCAATACTTACCCTATACCTATAAGGTATGGGAAAGTAAAAATACTCTTTAACACACGCTCTGTTCAAGGGTGCAAGTAAACCGTAACTCTCCGGGATGCTGTTCCGCTGGAAGATGCGGACACGGAACTCATTCCGGTTTAAAATCACCAAGCAACAAAGCAAAATTGTAGTTTACTTTTCGTAAATAATCTACAACAAAAACAACTAAACCAAAATGGACAAAAATGATATCTCACTGAAATCTGTGCTCATTATATACCTTTCAGACGATGGATAGCCGGCGGGAGGTAGAAGCACGCTCAACATTCATCCGTTGCACACGACACCAACGTGTATTCACAGGCATATTCTGTTTGGTTTATATCAACCAATTGCGTTCCCGCAAGACGTTGTTTCTACGTTCACCTCTGACTCTATTGCTTTTTTATTTAACACAAAGAAGATAATTATTTGTTAGTACAACAACAACAACAACAAAATCGAAAGTAAATGGAAATTTAAAGTAAAAATATTTCTATTTATAATGCATTGTGTAATAGTTGTTAAAAGGAATTAAAACTTTTCCAAGCATCAACTAGGGAAGTAATTTAGAATCCTCAGAAGTCTCGTAGCAGTTACCAAAGTTGCTCAAATCGTGCTAAACAAGTTTTACTAAATAAATTAATTTTTTTAAGTTACAGTTATAATACCAAAATAATGTTGATTCTAACATTTACAGAATAATTAAAGCAAATATTTCAATCTTTCGAAATGGTGCCCTTGATCGAGACTTTCTTATGACAAACAATGAATAGTTTAATGTGCTATCTACAAATTAATTCTGCATCCCTTGCTCGTGTCTCAACTTTTTATATAATCCCAAATTCCGCGACCATGGAGGTTATAATGCACGCGACCGTTACCTACAGAATGCATTCCTCTGCATTCGCAACGTCTTAGCCCATTACAATTTGCAAAGCGAAGGAAATTCTGTGTATACTAACTACGAAACTAAATTACAACGCTATGTGAGGCCAGCGTCTTTCACAGAGGAATCTCCGCGATCCACATATCAGTTTCCGAAACTAGATCTATTTCATTACTTTTTTAGCACGATGTACCTTTCTAACTTATATTTTGGGCTAGTTGTGTATGATTAACAAAGATATTAATTAATGGTAATTTTGTTCCTATTTTAACTGAAACGCATCGTTTGCAACCGCGTTTACGAAAACAACAGCTTCGTCGTAAAAACTTGTGTTTCGCTGACTTGTCCGCAAATACTTTATAACAAAACCAATTGGCTCAATGAAATTTCTTGCTCTTCGCTTCTTCAAGTTCTTCAAGTTAACTTTTATTACTTTGTAGATGTCGAAATTTTTTGATCGATTATTGGATTAAGTACCACAATTTGAAAATCGTTGAATCAAAGTTCAAAAATCAGTCGATACATCCATAACCTACAAAACGACAACTGTCAATTGAACAGGCACTTGATAATGACAGAAAGTAAACGACTATCCAAACTCCAAAACGTCGTCATATCTCTATATTAATTCCAAATATAATTCAAAGAACTGCCATGAAAATAATAAGTAATAGCAAGGACTATATGCAGGGAATTTTTCTTTTTAGTACACATTGTCTATGTATACTTTTGAAAAGAACGCATCAATCACGCCTATTATATAGGCAACCAACTACATAGACAACTAAAGCATGCTGTGGCCAAAACAATCAAATTAGTTCAGGATTAAAAAATAAAATTAGTCTTTATTTAGTGTCTTCTTACGTTTTTTATACAACCATGTACAGTAAAGACGAAAAATGGAAATTCTGGTATCAGAATGGTAACAGCTTAAGAACTGTGAGAGACTTATTTTCACTAAAATATCTAGAAAGACCTATTCGAACCATACAAACAATTGTTAGAAAATTTAAATCAGAGGGATGTATAATAAACTCCCATAAAATAAAAATTAAAAGTAATCACGTTTTAACCGAAGAAATGAAATTAAATATTTTATGTTACGTTGAAGAAAACCCCAAAGTATCACTACGAGAAATAGGTTCACATTTTAATGTTTCTAAAACCCCGGTATTTATAACACTAAAAGAATTTAAATATAAATAGTACAAATTTTCTAATCGCCAACAACTGTTCGATGAAGACAAAGAAACAAGAACAATCTTTTGTGAAACTTTCTTTAATTTGCTAAATGAACATGAATACATTTTAAATAAGATAGTTTTTAGTGATGAAGCAACTTCACAATAAATGGAGAAGTCAATTCACAAAATTTTCGGTATGTATTATAATTCCCCATCTATCCACTATCCATTATCCTGCTAATCTTATTCCTTAGATATTGGTCCTGCACTAATCGCAATTTACAAAACTTAACTCACAGTCAGTGTACTACAGTTGAAAATAAGCTTATCGGTCCATATTTTATTGATGATAATCTCAATACAGCCACATTTTTAGAGCTATTAAGGAACGACATCATTCCGGCAATAGAAAACTTAAACATCGATGACCCGTGGTTCATATGGATGCAGCCGCTCTGCATTCCACGCATGCTATAAGAAACTCTCTGAACGACAGGTTTCAAGCACGTTGGGTCGGAAAATTCCGTCCCGTGCCGTGGCACCCGCGTTCAGCAGATTTGTCGCCCAAGGACTTCTTTGTTTGGGGATATCTGAAATCAAAAATTTATACAAATATTCCAATACAAAGTACTGATGAATTAAAAGATCGCATACGTACCGAATGCTTGCAACCTGATTTTCTTGCGAATGCTGTGCGTGCTTTTCAACACCCTTTAGGTTATTGTTTAAAAGTACAAGGTGGCCATTTCGAATACTTGCTGTAACTGCTGGTTTTATTTTCGATTCCGTTTTGTTATTGATATTTAATGTGTTACAATAATAATCGTCGTGGTTTCACTAATTTTGATTTACCTATTTAATATAAACACTGCATCAAACATAAGTTTCATACTAAAATAATTCACAACTGCAGTGACGTTTGCTTCTGTTTTTTAATTGTCTGTATAGTTGGTTGCCTACACAATAGGCCTAATTGATGCGTTCTTTTTAAAAGTATACATAGACAAAGTATACCAAAAAGAAAAATTCCCTGTATACAGTCCTTGGTAATAGCTGGATGTGCGGCGGTCGTTAGTTGTAAATGTGTCGATTTTAGTAAAGATGTTTAAGATTCCATTCTCGAAAAATATTGTTCAAGCTATGTTTAAATGGTGTTTTTACACATTCTATTCAGGAAAACTGTGGTCACACCACCATTGCAAGTATTTTATCTTTTAAAATTTACTAGCAACTTCTTAAAATCGTGATGTCTAATCACAGCAATGTGAAGATATTTTCATATAATTGTGTAGATGAATCTAACAATCCATTTAACTGAGAAAACCAACGTCTTGCAGCCATATACGAATCTGATACTAATAGATGATATACTATCCAAACATCGTACACGTTTTCTAACGTTAGCCCAATAAAATAGTTGTAAACATACGCTACAATTGTGGATACTCCAAGCTGTTATACATAAAAACAAACACTCATAAAATGATACCTAAATTAAATATCTTGTGTATTTTCACATAGTTCAGTTCCACAAATTAAAACGTTCTCACTTTAATTCCGAGCAATCTATTACTATAAGCAATTCCTTTGTGGAATTCCCTCAATTTATTCCCATTTCACTGTAGGAATATATGTAGGATGACAGCTGTGTGTATTAACATGTCATTTAACGTAGACGACAACGTGACAATGTATTCAGAAATGTAACAATGTGCAGCCTAATAGTTTAATCAGTTTACAATTAAATTATCACCTTTGTTGCTAATTCTGCCCTCTTCAATTATGGTATGTAGAATTTGCCCACAACTAGCTTGTAGCTGAGTCAACAGTACACTGTGCCCTTTCCGCAACTCCCAAATTAATTCGAAAAGTATCAAATATACATAACCAGTAGCTAGAACGGCAGATACAAAATTTCCCCTTAAAAAAGATCTAAAATTACAGTTTTAGAATAAATACAATTAAAGAATAAATTACAGGTTAGCTGCTGAAAAATTATTTTATTTTCATGCTCTCTCCGAACACGCCCGGGATAACAAAATTTTATCTATTTTAATTTAATTTTTTTAATCTGTTACAAGAGAAATATGCAAATATTTTCCAGATTTAGTTGCAGCATTTGTGAATACAAGTCGCTGTGAATATGTCAATTTAAATTTCTAACTACATTTCTTTGTAAATCAATAATATCATTTTATTAGATGGTTGTAGACAAATTTAAATCCCTGTTAAAATGCCACCGGATATTTTGACGATTGTTTACCACGATATTTCCTCCACATTTATGGTTCTACAGTATTTATTAGTTATTTTGAACAACTGAAGAATTATTTGCCTCGAATGTAAAACCTGGATCTGATTAGTATTAATTAATTATTTCCCAAAAACGTTTGCACAACTGTTTAGGGAGTTTAATTCATTTGGCGAGCGTGCAGGAGATATCAAGAATTAATTTATTAAATTAACGTCCAAAACCATAACCACAATTTAATATGTATGATTTCCATCAACAAATACTTAAACCAAATGGAGGCTTGTAACAGTCCAACTCACATCATCAAAATTAGCTTTATCAAATTTCAATTTCGGAAACCTACGCTTGTGTCGAACTGTTATTTCAGACGCGCTATCAACATTAACAAGATTTATTATTGCTCTTCTTAAATCAAAAACGCTGGACGTGAGCAATAAGATCTAATCACCTCTATTTTTCTCGCGGAAGGCCTTCGATTTTTCGACAATATTTGCTAAACCTAACCAATTATTTATCTGCTGAAGTATCCTGTTCGGGCCCGATACAAAATATGGAACAAGTGATTATGAACAGATTTCTGGTTCCTATTTCTGGAAGGTTGACATTGACACTGACCTATTCTTCCATTTTCTAATATCAATAACTTTGATATTCAGAAAAGCTTTTAAAAACTGAAATAACTAGCACGGCTAATTATTATAATCAGAATTCTCAAAAGAGAAATTCTACTACATAAAAGAGCCACGATAACTTCCGAGGACCAATTTAAGTATGATTTTATTAATCTATGGTTTTACATACAATGTATAATAATTATTTTTTATCAAGAGTTATGAAATTAATGCCGCTACAAATTTTCATTCTTATTTTCGTGGCCATAAATTTATGAGAAAAAGTTTTAATTTGTGTGCCCACTTTCTTTTTGCTGGGTCTACGTTAGATACGCTTTTCAATTTTGCTCATGAAGAATGCACCTTTTAATTAAGAATGTATTTCTACTATTCTACTATTCCTAAGTGTTCGTTACTGTAACTGTAAAAAACACTATGTATCTATATCCGCCTACAATTAATTTACCTCCCGGGCGGATTTAATTGATTTTTATTATGTTTCATATTCAGAAATATTACTAACTAATATTTTTTACATTGAAGCTGGCTGTAGGCATTGCTTTCAAGTTACAAATTTAATTAATTTAATTACTTTAAAAACACCCGTATAATGTTAGCAACATTGCGTTGTGTCATGAAATATAAGCTCAAATTACAACGTATATATAACAATATCAAGAAAAACTAATTTACAACAAAGATAGCTAATTTCCAAAATCACTACGAGCCAAAATATTCGTGAATAAGTTATATGTGCAGTTATAGAATTTTTGAATCTATTAATTCGCCTACAATTAATTTTACCAATAAAAATATAGTAAGAATTAATCCACAGCACAAAATGAACCCAATCATAAACAGAAATTACACGTTTTAATTATTACCAATTTTTTAATCAAGCTAAGTTTAATGTTAAGAACATCGGAAGAACGAATTATTCCGAAACGGTTCATAAAATAAATAATTAAAATTTACTACTATTTGTTCTAAATCCATATATATTAATTAATTAAATAGAAAAACAAATAGAAATGGAAATTCATCACTACATTGTTAATTTTCAAAAGTTTCTATACAAGCAAAATATTAAAATACAATTAGTTTCCATTTTAAAATATGCACACCGAGTACAGACCTGTAGACTAGTAACAACCGCTCGTTCTTTTGTTACGGCATTACAAGCTTCACGCTGAGAGGAAATGACAAGATAACAACGGTTCAAAGATTCGGCCTTAAAATAATGGTTGTACTTTACTGTGCAGATGTCTGCATTTGTATACAGGATGATTGTAAATACGTGCGAATAACCTTAACCACGTATACGTGAGATAATTTAACCTGTAAATCATCTAGATTTTTTTTTATTCTGCACTGTTACGAATTTGAGAGGCTTCAAAGTTTTTATACAGCAATTTACTAAAATGTGTATGCCTTGTTGGTTTCTTATCCCATTCTGATGAACTCCGTTATTTTCGAAAGCTAATAGTCCAATTTCAATTTCCAGTCCAGACAAATTTACAATTGAGTGTGAAAAGTGAATGAATTCTGACCCAGTTAAAATTTTGGTTTAATAAAAACGTAAGTTAACAATCTCGTTTTTAAAATATACCCTAATTTACATATTTTTAAAGCAGCTATTCATTTGGGTCAGATTTCATCCACTTTTCACACTCAACATTTTTCTTAATTAAAATTAAACTTGGACTGCTAACTTTCCAAAACATCAAAGTTTATCAAAATGGGACTAGAAACGAAAAGTTATATACATTACGCGTTTTAGTGAGTTGATGTAAAATAATTTGAAGCCCCTCATCTTCCTAACGGTGCCGACTTAAAAAAAATTGTACTAGATGATTAAGGTGTTAAATAAGCTGAGATGTACGTGGTTAGTGGAAAATGATGCGACGTCAAACAGTAATGACCCATGCCCGTAAAATCTTCCTGAGAATAATACACGGAAAATACACAAAAGCGCGAAGAAAATATTGGAAAAATACAATTTTTTTTTAGAAGCGGGTATAGCACAACAGAGGCTCTTTGCTGTATTCAAATTGTTGGGGTTTGCAGTAAATAAAAACAACAGTACCTTGGTTTGGAGGTAGTTTAATACTGCAAGCCTCGCCGTTCAAAGATGAGCCGGTGGGCAAACAGAAGGCGTACAGGTGTTGAATGCCACACGGCCCACAGTGAACTGACTCAAACTGACTGCAAGCAACACTGAACAAAATAAAATGCAAAATACAAGAATAGGGACTAACGCCCCAACACAAATGCTGGAAAAAAATTTTCGTGATATTAATGTTGATGTATGTATATGATGAAAATCTTCATCAACAACGGACTAGATACTCGTGATACAAGAATTATTGGCAATCCGTATTGGCAACAAAAACAACAGGAAAAGTGGAAGAAAAATTAACAACAGATGTGGATATATGTGGTGAAGTACGACAGGGTTGCATACTTTCCCCTCTCCTTTTCAACATGTACTCAAAAGCTTTATTCAGAGATGCATTGGAAGAAGAAAGTAACTGAATAATAACAAGCGGTCAAATAATCAATAATATTCGCTATGCTGACGACACTCTCATTTTAGCTGACACTATGAACAAGTTACAAAAACGAATGGGCAAAGTGAATACGGCTTGTAAAGACCAAGGACTGGAATTGAATATTTGAAAGACCAAATTTATGATAATTGGTAAAAAAAACCGTCAACCAACAATACCGCTAAAGTTAGAAATTGAAATATCGAACAAGTCCACCAATATAAATATCTGGAATACTGACTTAGTGATCAATGGGACCACTTGCAAGAGATTTGAACTAGAATTTAGATGACACGTAATTGTTTCTTATAAATGCGAGATCTCCTCTGCAACAGGGAATTCAATCTAGAACGGAAAATACGCATTACAGGTTGTTATATCTTATCGGTGCTTCAATATTAAGTCGAAACCTAGACACTTATGCAAGCTACAGCAAAAGAAGATCGAAGCATTCAAAATGTGGTGCTATCGGAGAATGATGAACATTTTCTGGATATCCTCTTCTTAAGGTGCCTTCTTCACTATTGAAGGTTGCCAACAACTTTGGCAAAGTCTTCCTTGATTTTCGCTGTTCTGGTTAGAGAGTGGCTACCCAACCCAGTCCAGTCCCTGATATTCTTCAGCCAAGACCACTTCCTTGTTCCTGTGCCTCTTCTACCTTAAATTTTCCCTTCCATGCGGAGTTGGAGAAGGTGGTATTTATTGTTCCTGTATAGTAGGTATAGTATAGTAGTAGGTAGGAGGTTTTTCGCTTTTTTATTTCTCTAATTAGTTCTCTGTCTCTATCGGCTCTTCTGAGAACCTCCTCGTTGATGACGTGTTCTGTCCATGATATCCTCATCATTCGTCTGAGAACCTGGAGTTCGAACGCTTGTAACTTTTTCTCTGTGTTTTCTTCATCGTCCATGTTTCCGTCCCGTATAACAGAGTTGAGTAAACATAGCAGTTGATAAATCTATAACACACTGCCAGGTTTAAGCCTCGGTTGGTTAGCAGTTTCTTCATATTAATAAAAGTTGTTCTAGCAGATTCCATTCTCTTACGTATCTCTAGATCAGGGTCCACGTTTTCCATCGCCCAACTTCCTAGATGTCTGAATTTGTGGACTTTTTGATGCGTCGACCATATATATTAAGGTTAATGTGTTCATTCGAATTCTTGCTGAAAATCAGGGTCTTTGTTCTTTTGTGTGTTTATTTTCAGGCCCATGATTTCTCCTTCCGCATCAGCAAACACTACCGTGTCCTGTGCATATCATAGGTTGTTTATGAGTTTGCCGTTGACTTTGATGCCTTCCTTTGTATTCTGAAGTGCTTTGTCGAAGATCTCATCCGAGTAGATATAGAATAAAATCAGTGACATGACACATCCTTGTCGGACTCCTATCTTTATTGGAATAGGTTTTATGTTTTCGTCATTTATTCTAACTGTTGCCGCTTGATTCCAATACAGCTTCTTCAGAAAGTTGATGTCGTCTGTGTCTAGCCTTTTATCCTGAAGTAGTTTGATTAAATTGTCGTGCTTCACATTGCCAAAGACGGTCTGAAAGTCTATGAAACAAGGATACAGTTTTTTGTTGGTCTCTGCATTTTTGTAGCAGAATATTGAGGCTATAAACTGCTTCGTGTTCCCATTCCTTGACGGAAACCAACCTGAGCATCGTCTACATCTGCTTCGTATTTTCTATATATTCTTTGTTGTAGTATCTTCAAGAATAGTTTCAGCATGTTGCTCATAAGACTTATGAGACGGAATTAGTCAGATTTGTCGGCATTTGATGTTTTGGGGATGGTGATGAAAACTGATTGCAGCTAGTCGTTGGGCATAACCATTGTCTTGTATATCTGGCTGAAAAAGTTCGTTAGCAGATCAATGTTTTTCGCCTCTACCCGTTTTAGAAATGCATTATAGATATCATCGAGGCCTGCAGCCTTCCTATTTTTCATTGTTTTGAGTGTTCTGATCACTTCTGATTGTAATATGTCGGGTCCGTGTTCTTCGGGTCCTAAACGAACTTCGTCACTTCTGTCATCCTTAAATTTCTTTTCCACAAAATCTTGCCAAGTTTCTTTAAGTTCTTCCATTGTTGTGATGAGTTAATTTTCCGAGTTTATTATGTTATTATATCTCACCTTGCAAATTTTCCGCAAGTCTGCCTGATTATTTTGTGCACATTGAAATTACGTTTTCCTCTTGCTTCCTCTATTTCCCTGCATCTTTCTACCATCCATTCTTCCTTTGCTTTCCTTATTTTACACTGAATAGTACTTTGTAATTGTTTATATCTACCAATATTTTTGTTCTTGTTTGATCTCCGTTCCTTCATCAGGTTAAGTAAATTTTCTGTATATATAGAGTATCTAATGAAGATGTGCTGACACGCATGAAAAAGAACAACGAAGTACTGAATAATATTAAAAAAAGAAAACTGGAGCAATTCGAATATTTTATGCGTGCGGAAAAATATGACATCATAGGAGTTATATACAGGAAAAAATTTAAGGAAAACGAAGTGTGGGAAGGAAATGAATTTCCTGGCTAAAGAATGGCAAATAGTTCCAATGTAGCACGAAATGCCTGTTGAGAGTAGCCGCCGATAAAATTAAGGTCGCTATGATGATATATAGCCAACCTCCACCGAAGAGAAGAACGTTGAAAAAGAAAATACATAGTTAAAGCTTTTCGCACATCTTTAGAATCATTCTGTATAATAAATCATTTTCGGCACTTGTTATAAAACTATTATAAAATCGTTTGTTACAAAAATAAATGTTACGCTATAAAAGTATATACGTAATTTTTATATTTAAAAAATAAGTAAGATGTATGGCTGTAATTATTGTTATAATCAATTACTTAAGATATTTTCTGGAAGGTAATGTAATATATAAAATTAGTATTTTTGGCTGCGCTGTTTTTACCGGCAACATTTTCATGGACGCTATTTTAGAGGCGCGCTGTTAACCCACAGTAACGTTTCATCTACTCGCAGCATTCTTTATCGAAACTATTTAAGTTTTCAGGAACTAATTAGTCTTTTGTATAATCACCAATTGCTCGAAGTGCATGTTCGTGCTACAGAAATTCAATAACAGTTGCCAGCGGCACAATTTGTTACCCTAATTAATACCAATATGTTTTACCAATTAGCTGCATTCAATTCTAAAACAAATATCGAAAAATGTAGCGCAATTCAAATTAATTAAAGAAACCAAAGCGGTACGAGTAGTTATACATAAATGTCGTCAAACACACTAGACTACCAATTAACATCCTTATATGCTTAACTAATAATTATCCTATACACGTGTTCTAGCTTTTTAGTTTGAACAGTTTTACCTAATACAATTACTTAGGTAATTAGGCGTAACGGTCTGAAACTGAAGGTTTAAATATTCTGCCAAAAAATGCTTCTGAGCCGCCTTCCTTATTACAGTTTTGGGTAATTAAAAATGAATCAAGGTACGCTTTAAAGCTCCTTGTTCTTTATCACTTAATTTTGTGCTCATCGTTAGTAGTTAGAACGCTATTACCGGAACAGAAAGCTTCAAATATTTTCCACTCGTGTAGCGCAATTTTTAAACTGTTTGAACGTTTTAGTATAGACATAATTATACAAAGTGTTGAGAGTTCGCGTAGTTACAAAAACATATGGAAAACTTAATTAAAACGCCTTTGCGTTTCGGGTTAGCTTTAACCTACACTCGATTATGCTGTAATTAAATATTTATCTTGCTACGGTACTCGAAAACAACTCCCTTTAGAACTGAACTACTACAGATCTTATCATGTAACTGCTTCGTTTGCGCAAGAAAACACTGAAAGGCGCAGCCAAAAGGAATATTGAAATATGTCTTGTTAATACAACAAAGCCTACAAATTGGACTTTTCGGTACTATCAGCTTAGAAAGCAATGGTTTCCTGAAAAATGTATTAATGGAATAACCGTTTTAGATCCCAAGAAATTAAACAAATTTTTCTTTCTGGATTTGCGTATTTAGCTCCTTCTTTGCGTGTATCTTCTAACGGAGGAGGCTATCGTAATACCAATTTTGATCATTAACACTGCTGCTCTAAAGAACTCTATAGAGGAACAATATTCATACGTGCATATGTATGTATTTGCGCAGATATTTCTATAACTTTGTCTCAGATTTTGGTGAAATTTTAAGCGTTGAAATATAGAATAACCAACAAAATGTTCAATAAGTATTAAACACGGAAATCAAATCGTGGGATATTATTTGAGTTCTATTGTTTATGAGATTTTTTAAACTAAAGCTAAATTTCCATAATGGTTGCTACACACAAAACAAGATCTTTATTTCCGATTACTTACATGAATTAAAATATGTTACGATCCTTCTATAAATTTTTGAAGTCTTCTGAACCTTGTTAGAGTTCAGATATCTGACAATTAATTTTTTTATTATTAATTATTAATCCAAGATATTCAAAAAAACTTAATTAAGTAATTAAAAGCTTGTTCTGTCTGTACAAGGCGCTACAGATTTCAAGGAAGTTATAAAAATACCGCCCACATTCTATTTTATATAATCAGAAATAATTTTTTTTGTTACCTAAACAACAACTAGAATAGGGAATAAACTTCACTTTAGTAACTACCAGGTAATTGATTTTTTAACTGCTACTAATACCATTTTACCATTTTATCTCGTAACTTAACGTAACGTGATTCGTAGTAATAGACACCACACATCGTGTTCCAGCGACTACTTTAGTACTGAAATACTTTATATACATTTAACCAAATAATGTGCTTTATATTTGGGAATTCTCCTAATTAAACAACATAAACGTACGGTTTTGCTGCTGCAACCGCATTTTTCGCCATTCCCCTAAAGTAAGGATCATGTTAGTGTATAATCAATTGCAATACATTATTAGTTGTTAGATACCGTATTTCTGTGTATTTCATACAAAATAGGGAAACTTCGATGCCATACCAGAGTATTTTCTTGTTGCCATAGCGTATAATTTATAATGATATATTTTAATTGCAATGTTAATTAGAAAATGGAGTTTGTGTTGCGGACTTTAAATAAGCGTTGTCCTGTACGTCCTTTTTTTATTGGTGTTTTAGGCTGATGCCTGTATTTTCCTAGTGACCTATTATTGTTTCGTTGACATCCACTGCGAAATGTGTCACCATCTCTTCCCAGGTCTTACTGGCAATCTGAGTCCGTGGGGTTTTCCATCTTCTGTGATTTTTGCAGTTCGGTCGTTGTTTATTCTGATCCATGGAATGCTCTTCTTTGTTGTCTCGTTCATTTCACTATATCCTAAACATCGCACATTTCTCTTATTTCGGTGTTGCTTACTCTATCTCTTAATGTTTTACCGCATACGTCTCTTAATGTACTCATTTCGGTGGTTCTTAAAAGTTTAGTGGTCTGATGCATGTTTTGTACATGCAAATTTTACATCTTATGTCCATTTCTTTGTTATTCCACCGTATCCACTCCAACATTAAGGTTTTAGTTTTTTGCGACACCACCCTATCAGGATACCCTGATTTGATACATTTACCGGTAGATATTTAAAGGATCTAACTTGCTTAGCTATTTTATCATCTATATTCTATGGCTAATATGTATCAACTGGTTCCTTCCATGCTGATATGCATTTAGTCTTCTATGTTGATACTATTATATTATACGCAACAGCTTCTTCTTCTTCCTCTGTGTATAGGTCAATGACCTGTTAATTACCTACAATAGAGTAGGTTCTGTGAGCCCTCTTTTGGACGTACGCCAGGCAGGAGGCTAACCTCACCCGTCGAACAGAGAAGAGAAGTTCCACTACAAGGTTTACGATTGTCAACGATACGCAACAGCTGTGTTTCTAAATTCGAAAAGCATTCTTTGAAGATCATTTTCCGTCTGTGATACAACTACCGCATCATATGCGTAACACATTATTTTGATGCATTTATTATTAATTGATATCTCTCGAGTTGTATCTTAACTGTAGATAATATTTCGTCTATTGCTACATTAAGCAACCCTGATCTTAAGCTGTCACGTTGCCTGGTGCATGTGGAGACTGGAATTACTTCCATTAGCTTTTTATCTTCTGGTTTGACAGTTTGCTTTCAGTTTAAATATTAGACTTGATATTCCTTTCGGTACTTGTTTGTCTTCTAATATGTTGATCACATCTTTTAACTTAATGTGATCAAAAGTTTTAGTTGAATCAATAAAACAGATTATATTCTACGGCTTCTGCAATTATTTACCTCAAAATAAATATTGCATCTATGGTCAATCTATTATGCCGATTCCCATTTTAAAGATAGGTATTGTTATACTTTTCTTCCAATCTGTGGGAGCTATTGTGATATTCATTATCGTGTTAAATAGTGTGATCAATACTTTGTAAGACTGTCCTCCATATTTTAGGAACTAATTGTTTATTTTCTCCTTCCTTAGTCCTGTCTATTTTTTAGTTTGTTAATAGCAAGAGCAACCTGCTCTATTATTATTATTATTTTTTCACGTCGTCTATTCACAAGACTTCGGTTTTATTTTCTTCACTCCCAATGTTTACATATAGTTATCTAAAATATGATGTTCAGCTTATCTTATTGTGCTCATTTCAATATATTTCAGTTCAGTTTCTACACTTTCTTCTGTGCCGTCATATATATCATTTGCCATGTCAGTTGTAAATTTCCGCGAGTGTGCAAACTTCGATATAGTTGGCCGGATCATCATTGCATACTCCAATATTTTAAATATTTCAAAATTTTCGTTTCTCTGCAGCTATAGTCGAATTTCCAAGTCTTATGTAACTGCTTGGTGTATGTTTTCTCTAATTCTGTTTCACTCATTCTCTATTTCGTCATTCATTATGGGGTTGGTTTAAATTTAAATTTTGATTATCAATCTGGTTTGGCACTGTCAAGCTCTCTATATCAAATTTTTCCACTATTTGTGTTGGCTTTTCTTCTAGATGCTACTCGTAGTTTACCTATCCCTAGGTATAGTGTAATTCTATATTAGCGGATAGGCTACGTACATCTAATATGCACTTAGGATGTATGGCTCTGTTGCTTAGTATACAATCAATTGCGGATTTTTGATCTCTTCTGTTTGACCATGTTTACTCGTGTTGCTTTTGTGCTCGTATAGGGCGTACTTGTCAATTTTATATTATTCCATTTCGCTCAGTATTTCATGATGATTTGTGTCCCAAGATACTACATACCAGCAAGTCATTTATCAACTTTTTTGCTTCCTCCATTTGCGTTTTTCTTTGTTCGTGCTTTGGTCGCCAACTTTTTATTCAGTGCGAAATCCGAAGCATGGTTGTGTTGTGTTTTTATAAGTAATTTTAGTTTTTATTCTGTGAGCACGTTTGTATACATGTTGCATCCCACGTTGATTACTAATCTTACCTAAAATATCCCCCTTCTCCTAATGTTTCAACACGGGCTTGGGACCGGCTATAGTGGAGTTACATAATATATTATATACATAGTCTTAATTTAAGTCTTAATTCTTGATTAGTTTGTAGAACTGCTTATGTTAAATATTGCGAGTGACTACATTTTTCGGGAAATTTACATTGAAAAGTCTGTTCGCTCTAAGATCAGGTTCAAGTTGATGGAACTTGGTAGATATTTGATAATTTTAATAAAAATTCCATCAAATTCTATTTAAATTGTGTAAGGCAGTGATGATGAGCAATATCAAAAAAAAATTTTTTGCTCCTTAGTACTGAAATTTTCTTCTAACCTCACACACTAATTTCTGAAAATTTCTAGTTGAACATCTCTTTTCGCAAAAACGCAGTTGTATATAGACATGAACTTTATTTATAAAATAATTACATTACAAAACTCGAAAACCAGCCTTCCTTAAATTTTAAATTTTGACATCCGGGTATATCCAAATGTAAACATTCTCTTTATCGCGAAAACTACTCAAACTTTCTTCTGCTATTGAACCTTGCACCATACTACGTGGGTGGTTCATCATTTATTGTCCATGATGTAGAAGCAAATGACTTGGACAATTGAAACAACTTTATTTCTCAACATAATCCCCTAAAAGGGTAAAACATTTAATATAAGGATGATGCAGAGCGTGAATACCTTTACAAAAAAAAAACCTTTGTCCTGCGCTGAAAACCACTCATTCACAGTAGCCATCACCTCTTCATCGTCTGAAAAATGAGTTTTCCAAAGATGTTCTATTAATTTTCTTCTTAAAATTTTAAATTCAGCATTGTGGACAGCAGCCATAAAAACACAGTTGTTATGAGCGGGAGCGTTGTCTTGGTGCAACAGAGCGTCGCGTTTTAATTTTCCACGCCTTTTTTGCTTTATAGCCTCACGAACTTTTGGTATTATGAATTTTGTAGACGCCGGTTATTGTGTGACCACGGGGTAAATAATCAACAACAAGGGCTCTCTCAGAATCTCAAAACACTGTTGCCATTATCATTCCGGCCGATAAAGTCGTACGGAACTTTTGTCCATACTCTACCGTTATGACTCTAGATCAAAGTTATGAACCAAGCTTTCGTCTACATTTACAAATCTTTCCAAAAATCCATGCAAATCCGTGTCTATTAATCTCAAATTGCTCGCAGCAGTGAGAAACCTGGCCCACTTCTGATCAGGTGACAACATTTTCCGAATCGTGCACAAACTCTTTTCAGACCCAATTCCTCGTACAAAACTTTGTCAACTCTTAAATCAATATTTTCTTGAGTGACAACAGTTTTTCGTATTCGAGCACCTGGTGCATGTTGACACGACTATACATTTCGGTGATAAACCCTTTTTTTCACAGCTCTTGTGACGAATTTTTCAATTTCAACCAAATCACCGCAGTAATATTAAATGTATAACTTTTATAAACAAGAGTACAGACACCTGCAACTTGGCATATATTAATATCAATAACTGACGTCTCTAGGAAAAGAATTATACATTTATCGGTCAATGCCTTCTATGGCAGGGACAATAATTGATAAACCATCCTCGAACATACTTTAACAAGTGTATTCGATCTTTTAAATGTTTCTGTTAATGTCAAAAGAAATAACTTTACATTATTGTAGCGTATTAGATGCAAGTAAAGGAACATTTAGGCGTCGTGCTTAGCAAAATGCGTCTTAGTACAACACTTTAACCATGCAAACGTTGTCGTAGTTGTAGTTAGTTCTAGTTCTATAAATGTGAATATGCAAGAGAGATGCACTCTACACAATTTCATTATTTAAATGGGACTTGCTAAACAAAGTCCATAAAAATAGAATGAAGTTGATGTCTCACACTTTTGTGTGGGTGTGAAGCTTATATTTTAATTGCAATAAGAAACTAACTATCACGACATTCTTATTCTGCCACCGTATTATGCAAATAGCTCATAAAGTGAAACTACAGGTTGTTGCTGAAGCTTTGTTTAATAAACTTGAAAACATAGTAGCCGTCCCGGCACCATTTCTAATATAAAGCAGTGCTGGGATTATACGAAGAAACTGCAGTTGTCAGTTTTACAACAAGCTTCAGAGCTCTGGCGAATATAAGAAAATCCCTGTAGAACTGTTTCGTTTAAACTACAACCTTACAATATCATTATTCACTCTTAAATGTGTTCTTAGAAGAAATGATGATATCAATAAAATACATAAGTTAGTGGCTGTATCAGATATGTACTTATCGGAAGAATATATCGTAGTAGAAATAAACTCCTCCAATTGATTGAAATAAGCAATGGAATGTTTGTGTGGCGATTCTAATTATGTTCTCCCAAACAGAATGCGAAAAGTAACATAACAGAATTTTTCAGTTTATAAAAATGGAAAAAGAGTTTTAAGAAACGCAATACCTAGGAGAATCCTGGATTACAATTTTAAAATAATATTCCGGTCAGACTTAAAAATAACGTAACGTAACGTAACATCACTATTATCAGAACAACTGCAACCATCTTGTTTAAATTTTAGTTCTGATGCAGTTTACACATTTTTCTAAGTAATTTTAATCCTTTGAAACTCATAACGGGTCAACAAATATGCATAAACATTAAACGATGCAATTATTATTAGAATTAAGCCAATACTTTAAAAATAATTACTATAGAGTACGGTTAAGTCTAATTTTAAGCATGATGTCTAAGTTTACTCGTCTTTATTGAGCCACAGTATATGTACAAGGTGAGTCTGCTAAGACGAATCAGCTTGATATCTTGCTTATTTGAAATATTACCTGGATCTCACACAGTGGCAAACAAAGTTGCGCCGATGCTGTCTTCCCAGATATATTTGAATGCGGCATTACGCAATTACAAATTAGTTTTTATAAATTGCCGTCATTTAACGTCAATATATTTAGTTTAAATCAACTTTCTTATTTGAATCAAAAACCTGTAGTGAGTCGATACATGCAAAAGCATGCAAATAGAAGCTTTGTGTAATGTAGAGGTGGTATTTCTATTGGCGAAGGTTTAAATCTAACAGACAAACTGACACAGGTGAAAGAGTTACGGAAGTAATGTATTACAATTTTGTCTGATTTATATTTATAATGTTATAATCCTATGTTCCCTGAATTTTAATCTAAAGAATAATTGGTAAACCATTACTTAAAACACGCTGTGATTTTAACCTACACTTGCAGCTTTTATTTAATCAACAACGAATGCTTGTATCTCGTTCTAATCGACGAAATATTTTATTAAA
The DNA here is from genome assembly GCA_014611495.1 of Limonius californicus. Classification (NCBI taxonomy): domain Eukaryota; kingdom Metazoa; phylum Arthropoda; class Insecta; order Coleoptera; family Elateridae; genus Limonius; species Limonius californicus. Next base: position 6,712 of record JABXWE010104225.1, on the reverse strand, counting down.
GTGTGATTCCAAATTCTATTTTCTTGGTAAGCTGTTATATACCTGTTAAGATCAAATATTCAAATTTAACAGTACATCAAGCTTATCTTTAAAAAGAACGAAATTGTTGGAACTAACATATAAAATACGTATTACATGATTAAAGCTTCTACATCCTAATCTTCATGGACTAAAGTCTTTTTCAACTAGAATATCAAATCGTTTCTGATACGAAAGTGCTCAAGTAGAACCTTTCACCGAATTTCCATATGAACAATTTATTGTGTAAACAGTTTCAGCAAAAATTCACTAAGTTAATTTTATCTGTGAAAAGGAAACCAGCGCCCATTCTTTGTTTTCAAGGCGGATTACATAAACGAAAAGTCTGTATTCTTTTATCTTTATTACCGGGATATTATTTACATAATTTACATAAATACGCATATTCGTTAGATGAAAATGTAAAAGTCTTTACAAATAACACATTTAAATTGAATATTAAACACTACTCAAAAAACGTTTTAATGGAATCTCTTAAAAATTCCCAAAGGTATCAATTCGTAGCGCTATCTGGATTAGCAAAGTAAAACATTACTTAAAGACCTGCGATATAGACACTTTAAAAATAAATCTCTAGGCAGAACAGCCGCCTAAACAATTGAGGTAATTCGTTCTTAATTTGATTTGTTTGAGTTTCTACTGCAGAAGTTTTTTATTCGTTTACCCACGCAAGCTTCCTTTAAGCGCTAAGAATTGTAATATGAATATGCTTATAAAACATAAACTCAAATCACCACTAAGGAACTGTCTGAAATGTCTAAAAGCTCATTCAAGACTTTCCATTAGCTCGACGCTGGATTACAATATAAAACTAAATCAACACGTTTTGCAGAGCATTCATTTAATGAACTACTCTTTTTACAATATTAATAAGAAGAAAATTGATCCCAAAGCTTTATAAAATGCTTTTCAAATAACTAACATAAAACTTGCAAAGTTAGGGATTAAATAATCCTAGTATCAACATATGTCGTAGTCATCAGTAATTTTTTCGAACAGAAAAAAATATATAAGAGTTGGACTGAACAAAAAGTAGCGACGTGTATCATGCAACGTTTTAATTCGAAATCTTACAACATTGGTAACGAAATCCAAGTTAACCTATAATTTGACGTGTGTAATTTTCACAACTTTAGCGGAATACTGTTTAACTAAAGAATTAACTTACATGGCTATCAACAGCAGAAGAAGACGAGGAGAATATCCGAAAGGCTCTTAACATAAATACACAAATACCTATAAATAAATAAAAGACGCAATCACGAAAACAGTAAGGGAAAGGCACTGGGCATCGATTACATCACAGAAGAATTGATAAAAGCCAACATCGAAACCAGCACAATTATGTTACATAAACTGCTAAATCAAATATGTCAAGAAGTAGGACGTCACAGGAGTGGAAGAGAGGGTTCATAATAAATCTTCCGAAAAAAATACTACTAATTGCGAATACAGGAGAGGTATAACATTACTTATGTACCATAAGCATAATGCTTACACGCATGAAGCTGTAGAGGATGAAAGAAGCAATCGAACGGGCACTAAGGCAAAACCCAGCAGGGTTCAGAGCGCGTAAATCATGCATTGGCCAATGATTATATCTGAATACTACGAATAATCATATCAATTGAAATGAACAGTATATAACTTCATAGACTTCGAAAAAGGGTTTGATAATGTAGACAGAACGAGAATGTAGAAAATATTAGGAACATATCGAACTATAGAGCGAAAGTTGTCTATAATGTGTAAGTGCCTCAGACGATACAGGTAGGAAGTGGGGTGAAACATGGATGCATTCTGTCACCAACTCTTTTCCTAATTGACTGAAACAACAGAAATAGACCCCTTTCGTACAATTAAAAAACTTGGAAGTTGTCCACGACATGTGCCTAATACCAGTAAAACAAGAACATGGGCAAGATAAAACAGAAGACGCACAAAAAAGGAATTAAAAATAAATAAGAAAAAAACAGAAGTGACGAACATCGTTGCAAATAGACCGAATACTGTCGTACTAGACGGAGGAAAATTAGAAAATATAGAAAATGTTTGCTACCTGAGGAGCACAGTCTCCAAAATGGACATTCTGAACAAAATAACAGAGCACGAATAGGTAAAGCGCAAGGGGCCTTCCACATTCTAAAAACAACATGGAGCTCAAATGAACTATCGACCAACACCAAAGTAAGAATATTCAACATAAACGTTAAAAGTTACTTTCATGCGGCATAGAAACCTATAAGTCACAAAAGAGACATCAAAAGTACTGATTTTCTGGATTCGGAGATGAGGGTAAACAAGTTCACGGGCACTGAAGGCCTCAAAAAGGGCGGGTTCATTGTGCTACCTTCATAACAAATCAGTCTGGTTTTCGATGAACTTGAGGATATTTGCCAGAGGTGCGTTGCGAATCCCAGCCATGTCAGGCCAGAATTACTCCAACATGGGTCCTCTGATTTTTGCGAGTCAAGGGCAGTCGCACAGAGAGGATCGGCCGCCTCATGCTCTAACTGGCACCTTCGACATCCCGTGCATGTGTTTATTTAGTCGGCAGTGCCCGGTGAGTATTCCTACGATAAGTCGTAATGACAGACGTGCGCAAATCGTGCCACTCCTCGCGAGGACGCTGCGATGGCCATCCTTGCTTGTCGGCATTTTTCTATTTCGACCCATCTGTTGCAACGGCATCTTTGGATATCTTGATTGATTATGGTATACAGCAGGGTGGGCGTGGGCGCAACTGCCGATTCGGGACCATTGTTCCGAGCCTTGCCACACCAGGGCATAATCCTGCTCATCGCCATATATTTCTGCATGCCTTTCAAACTAGATGAGTTCTAGGACATTATTGCTAGATGTTAGCCCCAGCATGCGGTGGCACGCGAGTACCACACCTTAGATAATTTTGGATTTGTTCAGGGCCAGTAAGGCCGCCCTACTGTCACTAGCTATTTTAATTGTTTTAAATTGGATACCACGCTCCAGAATTGTGTTTGCACCCTACGTTATGGTCATCACTTCCGCTTAAAAGACGAGCGTGAGTTTGCCTACTGCTACGCTTTCGCGTAGGTTCAGATCTTCCGAGAATATACCTGCTCCTATATCTACTGCTGTTTTGAATCCATCAGGGATGACGGATATGTCATGTTTGGCTGTTGTGTTCGTGGGGACACCGAGGTACTTCTTGAAGATACATTTGGGTTGAAGGGAGTCTCCCACTGCCCCAAGAAGAGGCGTTCTATGGACAGCCTCTTTCAGGATACTGTGGTATCTCGCTTTAGTGCCTTTATCATTCTATAAACCCTTTATCCACAATCTTAGGGCACCTCTCAGTGACGTCTCCTCCACGTAGATGTCCAGTTGAGGGACTCTCAGAGTGACCGTTAGGGTTGCAGTGTGTGTGGAATACGTGGCACCCGTGATACTCAAAGAAACCAGTTTCTGGATATGTGCGTTTGCCGGAGTAGATTGTCTGATTCTGGGCCATCAGACTACAGCCCTGTAGCAGAGCATGGCCTCATTACAGCAGTGTAAGACAACCTTTGGCGATGGTCCCCAAAGTTTGCCTATCGCGTGACGATGCTACCAAAAGCCACACTTGCTTTTTCCATTTTTGTATTGATGTGTTTTGCAACGATCAGTGTCTTATCAAATACGACTGCCAAGTAACTGATTTTCTCCGAAAAGGTTAGGGGGGTTTGGAAAAGCGTTGAAATCCTAGTTATTACGATTTTTCTTTTCTTTGTGAACAGAATAAACTCTATCTAATTTTATCAAAAGCACCCTCTAAATCATGATTTAGAGTAGACATTTTATTGTTATAGATCTTTCTATACGTCCCATTACAAGATGTAGGGAGATACGGTACTCAAAAATGTAGGTATTTATAAAATAATGTCTTAGACAAATATTAAGAATCCGATTACCAAGCAGAATAAAAAATTTCTAATTATGGGAATGCAAGAACGTATAGCCAGAACAATTAGAAAAAGAAAATGGTGCTTGATAGGTCACACCCTAAGAAAATAGCAGTGCCACATAGCTAGACAGGCACTAGTATAGAATGTAGCTGCCAGGAGAAAACGTGGTAGACCGAAGAAAACATGGAGGAGAAGCGCCCAAAGAAAGCTCAACATACTAAATAAAATGTGCAACCGTCGATTAAGATCAATGTACAAAACCGAGTGAGGTGGAGACATGTGAATGCCCTGTAGATAAAAGGGATCAAGTAAGTGAGTAAAGAACTTAAAGAAAAACAGAACAGAATCAACGCTATAAGATCTCATTACATTATGTGCCAAGATCCTATATAAACCAAAAATATTCAGCTCAAAAACGAAAACTGCAACCTTAAAATATTTCAACCATTTAACGAATTACAGACATCGCTATAGTAGTAGAATTGAAATTATACTAAAAATAAAATAGTAAGCAATTATCGTTAGTAAATATTGATACATGGTCAGCGGTAACAAGTGGTCTAAGGCTTTGTTTGTAACACCAAAGGTACTCGGGTTCAATTCCCATATAAAAAAACAGTTTTCATTTTCCAAGGATTTATGACATCTTACTTTAGTTAGATGCTGAGCCATATGAGTTTAACTGTACAACCCCCCGTATTGTGTGTGAATGTAAGTCAAATCGCGAAAACAAAACTGTGTAGTAATACGTGTATGAAAACTTTATGAGAACAAAAATCTTCTTTTAGTTATAAGAAACAACTGAAATTAACAATAATTTCCTACCAGAACACAGAAACCTTTCCGTATTACTTAAAACGTTTTAAACAAAAAGCTTTGACATCGATTACTGAAAAAATACAACATTACAAATTACTTTTGCTTAAGAAAACTTCTATTAATTGTGTTTCTAGATTTTCAGAAGCGTGTCTTATCAAAGACCTTTTGAACGAAACCTGGAGTTTAGGAAATACAGACCTACAAACATATACAGATACCCACAAACAACTAACATTTTAGAGACTGTTTCCTTTCTAGGTATTCAAATGCTGTTTATTTAAAAAATACTGCTAGAAATTACACAGCTTAAAAGATATTGAATCAAACTTTTCATTGCTATTATAAGGTTAACATAGCTGCTTATTTTCATAACAACGATAACAATTTTAAATATGATAATAAATAAATAAATAAATGTGACAACCATTATATTATTCAAATCTTCCGTAATTAGATTTGTGGTATTTCAAAACTGGGCTTAGTTTTAAATAAAACTGTATAAGTATAACAAGCAATTAGGCTTATCAAAGTCCTGCAGAAATTAGTTTTCTAAAATACAATTGTGTAGAAACCCATTTCGGAATGTAGTCTGTTCGCAATGTTATCATCATACGGGTGGTTTAAAATTTCACCCTTTTGCAGAGAAATATCCAAATGCAAATGAAATTTTCTTTTCATGCGCATTATATTCGTGAAGTGTAAATAAAAAATTAATTTAATTCTACTTTTGCATGAAGCCAGAGGATGTACTATTCATGCTGAGTACCTTGTCTGTGTACAGGAATACCTATCTCATTTCAGCGGAAGACAAAGTCCCCATTTGCGCGTCTCCCTAGCGCTTTGTGTTTATGTATAATTCAATCTCCTCTAACGCTGCGACAATATATATATATAGTGTTGTTATTGCGAGATAACACTTTGTTTTGGACATGTCCTGCAAATCTGCTGCATATTTAAAAGGACGACATCGCGTGGATTGGCCCACGTACGCGCGCGTTATTTTATCTGAACGGAATTACAGCCACAGATATACCTCAAGATATTTCTTTTTTTTTAAGGTAGGAGTTAAGCGAAGGAAGATGAATTCTCATTTGATAAATAACCGTTGAATTTACTGAATCTTAAAAATAATAATAAATAATCTGTGTGGAGATGTCAGATATAATCAACAACAAAATGTTTCGTTGTCAAGTTAAATCTTTTTTCGAAGGAAACCTGATAGGGTTGGATTGTGTTTTTTGTTTAGCTTCTTTTATATTTTTTCATTCTTATGATTTCATCCTCCACTTTTATTTTAACGGAACATACTGTATACTACTATCCGTTTAATTTCTAATCTCATCTCAATTTTGAAGTTTACGAAAGTGCATTCGAAATCAGAAATGAGAGTGGCACCCACTATTATGCGAAAAATAGAAGTAAATCAGATGCCTTTTGGAGAATTAATAGTGTAATTTAAGGAATGCAATATCCTGATTTTTACAAATTTAACTAATTAATAACATTAGTACAAATTTTCTGATCCAGAAGTTTTACATATATTAACTTAACCTTTCAAGCAACTTCTATTATTTGCTGATATTTAGTATTGTTTAATATTTTTATAGGCTCAGTATTCCAGAGATTCGCTGCTTGTGTGTTCAATAGTTTTAAGACGTTGACATTTATGTTACAACTAGTAATTTAAACTGCATTAAATCAGATAGCCCTCAGTTAAATCACACGGTAATGTTTAGTAGACGGTCGATAGTTCCCCTAATTCTAGGGGCCTCGGTGGTCTAGCGCGGCAACGCGTCGCTACTCGAGGTCACAGTGAAATGCAGTCAATCCGCTGGGCGATCACGTCTCAGCTGGGGCGACCGCATTTCGCTTAGTTAAGTTTAGGGTGCATGTTGCATGAATGTTTAGTGTATAAGGGACGCCCGCACCCC
>JABXWE010104224.1:0-24463 GCA_014611495.1 Limonius californicus | reverse complement strand
AAATGCCATTCACGATGCCTAAAATTGGGAACAATCTCCATTCTTTTCCAAAAATCTATACCTAGTATAAGGGTATGTGGAAGGGAAGGCAAAACTAACAATTCAAAAATCTTAACTTTCCCACGCAAACTAATTGGGACCAACAACATGCCTTTCACTTCACATTTTCCCTCATTCGCAACAGTACACACGTCCACAGGTGATCTGGCTAAAGGTAGACCTAAATCTTTCAACATCTCCCAACCTTTCTTTCCCAAAATTGACTGACTGGCACCAGAATCCAACAAACCTAACAACACTTTACCGAAAATATTAACTTCCAGATAGGGTCGCTCATCTTTCTGTAATTGTGAAAACAAAAAATCAAGCATAACTTGAGAATGGTCGATCAAGGTTTTCTTATTAGTGGAGAGGTCGGATACTTGATCATTCATCGGCCTCTTCTGGCGTTTCCCGACGGATTACAATTTTGACAAGTTCTTATCGTCGCTCCCATCTTCCCACATCTAAAACATTTCTTCGAAACCGGTCGTGGACATTTCACTGCGACATGACCTTCTTGTTCACAATTCCAGCATTTAATCTGATTAATAGTAGCGATTTCTCTACGATTTGACGTTGCCGGTATAGGATCTGAGTAAACGTAGGCTAAGTCTGGTTCTAAAGTCTTCCCCAATACTCTTCTTGGCGGCGGAACGAATTCTTCTAAGGCAGTTCTACGGGCTTCAATCTGGCGACCTAAACGGAGTAAATCTGCAATGGAGTCCACAGTCACTAAACTGAGTTTATCCTGGTAAAAAGGAGCTATGTTCTTCAATAAAATCTTCAGTTTAAAACCCTCTGGTATGGAAAAATTCAACCTATGGAACAAACTTTGAATAATTGCTACGTACACCCCTATTGATTCACCAGGCCCCTGCGTACGACGTTTAATCTCGTCTAACAGCTTCTCATCATAATCGTATGGTTGAAACTCCTCCCTTAAGAATTTCACTAAGTCATCCCAATTATTCATCAAGTCCCTGTAGGCTCGGTACCAAATCAACGCTTTGCCTGAAACAAGTCCAAGGCGGAATCAAATAATATCTCGAGAGAAATGTTTCGAGCAATCCTAAGCTCTTCTACTCGTTCTATAAATGAATTGACTGACATCTCACCTTTCTCCCCAGAAAATTTCAAACCCCAAGTGCGTACAGGAACAGGTTTAATCTCTCCCACCGAATAACTAACGGAACCAGCTAAAGGTTCAGGACGAAGAGCTCTAACAGGAGTCGACGTTTGTTGTCGTGGAGGATCTTCAGAACTTCCCGCATTGGTCGACAAGGCCATTAAACTTGTTTCAAAGTTTTGAAGTTTTTGGTCTAACTTCGCTCGCAATTTTTCCAACATTTCAAGCATCTCTCGCTTGCTTCTCTCTTCTTCCACCCCATTGGATAACATTCTCGTCACTCGACCTTCATAATGCATCAGTTTGCTAATAATTTTTTTGTAGCCCCCACCATGGATTGAATCTTCAAACTCGTCCACCAATTCTTCTAAGTTTTTCAGACCCGAACTAACGACGTTGCTATCCTCTTCAAACGAAAACGGATGAGTCGGCCATTCAAAATGTTTATCAGCTTTTTCTTTCCGTAGAGCAACCCTAACTAATTTTCTCAAAGTATCTACGGATCCTTCGGCCTTCACCCCTCGAATAGCTAATTCGTATGACAGCTCGACGTTGTTTAACCTGTCAATGTCCATCGTGGAGAAAAAAAAAATCCCACAAAATTTTAAAACTCTAACCTATAAATAATCAAGAGGAAAACTAAATCAAATGAGTTACTACTAAGAGAACTCTAACAACTTAATCAAAATCAAACTAAGTAATTCCCCCTAAAATTCCAAAGAGGGACAAAAAAATTTTTCCAAAACAAAAAAAATTCGACCTAAGAAAAAAATATGTAAAGGCCCCTGCGTTGGGCGTCAAAATTTGTGACGCCTAGCTAAAAGAACGGCGACACAGTGAAGGAATTACTTTTTCCTACACAAAAAAAAATATCTAACGACAACACCAGTAAGGTCCAGGTATTTAGACAAGGGTTTGACCAGCGTCGGTCGGAGAAGGAAGGGTTCAAAGTATGTAGGCGCCACCTGTTTAGAAAAATAAACCCTTGGCTCGAAGATGACGTAGATAAACAGGAATCTCCATGAGAGAACGGACTTACCTTACTGATAACGCTAAAGTCTTTCATATAACAACAAGACACAATAAAACACAAATACTTGGCGTAATTCTCGAGTATAATCACTAAATGTAAATCAAATTACAATAAAATATCAAAACTTATTGACCCCAATTAGCCCCAAATATTAAATATAAATATCGTTTAATTAAAGAACAGACCACAAACGTCCCTGTCTGATTTAACAATACGTAATATGAACAATCTGAATCCTGAGAAAACGATAGTGCGTCAATAAGGACTAAAATTAATAAGATGCACAAAATAGCTTCGCAAAATGATCAATCAATACGTAACCCGCCTAATTCACGATAAACGAGATCTCGATTATGTAAACTAAGGATGTAATACCTACTATTGAGGTATAAGCGTATCGACAAAAAAATATAGTTCACGCAATATCCTCTCTTTTGAATATTTACAATAATAATAATTAAATCAGAAACTCGGAATATGCGGACCGTTTACAAAATTTATAAAATACAGTACGTGTTGAATTTAAACAAAATTTTCTTAGTTATAAAATTAGTTCGATATAACTGGTATAATTTGAAATTGTATAAAACAATAGTTTTTGGTCGTATTCTGTCGGATGATCTTCAAAGTCCTTGAATTTTTAAAGGAATATTTAAAACAGACCTTTTTGATGCAGAATTCCAATTACAGCGCACACCTGAGCGGGCATCTGGCTTCCAAACTCGCTCTTGGAATTTGGCCTTGCAATTTTCCGTGGTGAATATACGACTTGAAAACTTCTTCAAATTCTACGACGTAGGTATAAAAAACTTCCAGCAGTATGTACTGCTTTTCCACAGCAACGGTGTTTTTGTAGATATTTAAATCCTCCGCAGTTACGAAATTGTTCCGCAGCTACGAACTTTTCCAGCAGCTCTAAATTGCCTAATAATACAAGAGACAAAATAAAGTAAAAGAAAAAGAATCAAACTTCTCAGCTTACCAAAGATGTAAATCGGCAAATAGAAAAACCTCTTCAAGGGTGTAATAAATTGGTTAAAAACCCAGGGAAAATCTCACTAGCACCACAAGGTTAAGATTTCCCTAAAAACTTGAACTTTTCAACAAAATTAGGAATAAATCCTTGGTCGAAATTGACCGCGATGAATATCAAGCTACACACACTTGTCAAGTAATAGAATTGTTCTGCCGGCTCGAGAAATCTAAACTCCAGTTGACATTGAAACTCACCATGCGCGAAACCAAAATTGAATCGAAAACCGAAGCACGCTATCCACCTGCCTAAATTTGAAACAAACTCAGCAATATACACTGTGCGTCGAAATCGCACGTTACACTACTAACCACAAGTCAAATAAGTCTACGGACGTTTTCCGACGACAAAGAAAATGTGAAAATCCGGATACCACATCAGCACTACTCCAAGAACATCTAAACCTGTTGGAAACGTGGTTGATAAAATGGAAAGTGAAAGGAAGGGCAAATAAAGTCAGATACCTGAGATTATATCTAGATAGACGTCTGACGTGGAAGATGCATGTGAGTAAATAACACAAGGAAATGGACCTAAGACTTAAAAAATTGTATTGGCTCATTGGAAAAAACCCAGCACTTACATTAGAAAACAAATTATTGATATGCAAGAGCATAATCCGTCCTATTTGATCCTACAGCTACGAACTCTGGGGATGCACAAGCAAATCGACTAGAAACATAATCTAAAGTTATTAGCCGAAAACGCTTAGAATGTTATAAATGCCCCATGGTTTGTGTCAAACCTAACCATCCACACGATTTCAACATTCCATATGTGGTAAACATAAGCAGTAAAACATCACAATATCTTAGAAAATCATCTAAATGTAACAGTTAACCTACTAGCCGAACAACCTGAAGCCAGAAGACTAAGACGAAAGTGACCCATACATCTAACAGATTAAATTAGGAGTGACACTAGTGGGTGTCTTCTCCATATGACTGTAGTTAATTATATATAAAATTAGCTCATAGAATTATTGTTATTATTCTGATTGCTAATCAATAGTGTTTAAAAAAAAACGACTGGAAAAAAGATTAACGGCTGCGGAGATGGTGTATTAGAGAAGATGCTGCGGAATAACACTGATGGACCACGTAAAAAAATTGAGCGAATTAAGGAAGGAAGAAACACAGTCTAAATGGTACAGTCACATGAGGCGAATGACTACAGAGAAAGTACCACAGATAGTCTAGAAATGAAAACCAACACAAAGACCTGGAGCCTTGGTACTACAGAAGCCATGCGTAAAAGAAACCTAGAAGAAGAGAACTACCAGGGTAGAATTGTATGGAGAATGGGACACGGAAGACAGCAAATATTTAGAAATCAACCCCGTTTCGTCAGGATTGACGATGTCTTTGCTATCGCATTGCTTTAAAATGGTTGGTAGAACAGTTTCCTTCCACATTTCACTACTTTCATCACTTACTTCTGTACTTTCACCAGAAACTACATTTTGCTCATGGCCACGTCTCTTTAAAATTTGTCCAACCATCCAATACTTGCTTGAAAATTACTAGATCGATTTAAATTTGTTACAAATTCCAAAGCCCTATCCTTTTAAAGGATTTAAATTTTCTGTCCCAATATAGGGACTCGTTTCGCCTAATACTGAAGCCACGATTTTTAAAACTGTAGAGTACGTGTTCTGGGGTATGACAAAACATGCTATGTCCTTCTTTTTCCCGCCTTTGACGATTTCATTTAAGAGCTTCAACTTTTCACAGATTAAAACAATTTCTGATTCGTTTTGTAATTTTATGACTATAGTGATGCGAGTACACTATACAAGAATGCAAATACAACTGCAAACTAAATTTGTACGTACAATCTCAAGCACAAATCTCCATGTAATCATATGATTAGGGAGCGCATAGAGGGTTAGTACATCTCCGATGAGAGTGGTAAAGAAAGTTTCGAATTCTGAGAAAGTACAATAAAACTTTGTCACCTGCAGTGGGAAAAGTAGCTTGATTTTAAATTTTAAGCGAGAATATATACGTTAAATAGAAATTAGAAGTTCGATTTAACGTTGAAACTATTGTCATTGTTAGGATCCTTCGTTACAGGAAGAGATTCGCTATATAGAAGTTCGACATAGAGAAGTTGCAGCTATTTTCCAATATTAACACATAGCATTGCTGAAACCCTAAACAGGAAACTAAACTCAATTGATCTTTTTAATAAATTTTTAATACATTCTGATTACTGTCAAAAATAATTGTAGGTTTAAGAACACAAACTATTTTAGAAATTAGTTTCATTAGTACCTTCACCAATTAGCTTAGCTTATTATACAACAAAGGCGGTTACCTATATTTACGTCTATTGTTATTTTTAATGTGAACACAGTGTACTCTAAAGAACTTAAAACAGTCTGTTAACTTGCAGTAGGTATGCTGCCAGAGCACTTTAAGAGTTGTCTAGAAATACAAGAAACGGCCTTAAAATTATTACCTATACATGTCAGATATCAACAACTTTTACTAACACCTGTCGTGCTTAATAAATACAATTGCGCTACAATTTTCAATTCATTTGAGTCACTAATATAAAAATCAAAAGTATCACATTTGTGCACTTTACTACTTATATTATTATTATTAACTTTATGTAAAATCAATTGTTCTGAACACTCACTACACCTTAACTAAACGGGATCATTCCTATTTACGACATCTTATTGCACCTATGTCCTGCAGGCTCCTATAACATTTCGTTCGAAATCTTGCAATGTCGCTTCGATCTATTCACTATTATTTACTTCATCATACTGCGCGAATTTCAGAAAAACTTGTTCAAGTGTCGTTTGACTAAAGCTGTACTCTTCAACATGTAAGTCGGTTTTTACTAAAAAAAAAGGTATTCAGATCAGACACACAAACAATTAAATTTTAATCATATTACCTTTTTCTAGTTCTGAAAAACAATTAGCTAAGGAAGGAACACTTTGTTGTGGAACACTAAATACTAAACGGTCTGCAAAAGTTTCCTGCAACGTCGCTTCGGGAAATAGACCGTTTACAAATTCCTTAAGTTCTTTTAGTTTATCAGCTGATGCTGATGTAGGTGTACGATCGCCACCACTTAATTTCATTTCTAGTGTATATCCAGCACCATATAAGTTCTTTAAGTGTTGTGTTGATCCCAAACACCTAAAGTATGGATATTAAAAAATCTAATTTTATAATTATACGAGGCTTATTCGGGAACTAAGGGCTGTTTAAATATTCCTGTCGAATGAGAGGCGACATAACTACCTTCAACAGCATCGCGGTTGCTCTTCAGAGACAGGGAGTCGCCTCCGCTCTAAATGAGTGGATAAAACACGTTGGAATGTAAAGCAGTCCAACTACGAGGATTGTTTGACAAAAACACGTTTGGATCGCATAGGCGTGACTTGATCATGATGACTATTGCAAAAGGTTGTTGAAAGTGTTTATTGACGTATTAGTGAGGTGGCTGTGAGATTTCTTTGCAGTTGCATCTTTGTGTGTGCAGTTTTATGGAGCTGAAAAACGGCGTTTACTATAGAAAATTCGTCCGAAGATAATATGCGTGCTGTTATCCAATGTTTAGCCGCCGAAAGACGTCAACCAGTAGAAATACATAAGAAAAGAAAGCCGTCTATGACGATTATAGTTATTCTCAAACGACAGTAGTTGAGTGGTGCAGAAAATTTCGACAATAAAGAGAGTTTACTAAAGATTTGGCTCGTCCACGACATGTTCGTGTTACACCTTCAGATGAAAATATGAGACGTCTGGAAACTACTTTGCGTGTACATAGACGCATTAAATTCAAATAAGAGTCTGTAGTTTCGATATTTGTAGTCCAGCACAATCCGCGTTGGTCAGTACTTGGATGGGTGGACCAATATAGTGCCATATGCAACCGGTCGTGCTTCGGAGGGTACGTAAAACAGTCGGTCCCGGTTGTGATACAAATATCATTGACAATCATAAACCTTGTGTGGAACTTCTCTTCTCTGTTCGACGGGTTAGGTTAGCCTCCGGTTCGGCATATGTGTAACGAGGGGTGAACCTACTCCATTGCAGGTAATTAACAGGCCATTGGCCTATACACAGAAGAAGAAGAAAAAGTTTTTGAAATGATGAGCATCAGTATAGGAAGTGTTCATTCCATTATTTATACCCTTGGTTATCACAAAGTTGCTGCTCAGTGGATTCCACGGTTGCTTACAGTTGAGCAAAAGATTTTTTGGTTAGAATTGTCACTGCAGTATTTGATGCGCTACCAAGAAGAAGGCAGTACCTTTTTACACCGGGTCGTTGCCGGTGATGAATGCTGGTGCTATCACTATGAACGCGAACCGAAGCATCAGAGCTTGCAGATTGTCCAAAGCCGAAAAATTCCGATCTTAAATTTCAGCAGGAAAAGTAATGTTAACCGTATTTTTTGATTGTCAAGGTGTATTACTGTTGGATTTTAAAGAACCTGGTAGCAACATTAATGCTGAACGATACGCCGACACTTTACAACGTTTACGTGTTAGCATCAAGAATAATTGTCCCGGTAAACTCACAAACGGTGTCATTCTCTTGCATGATAATGCTCGCCCCCGTATAGCCCGAGTGATTCAAGACATGCTCACGCGTATGTGTAGATTTATCCCCCTTGCGACTTTCATGTCTTTGGCCCATTAAAACAAACGCTAAACATATTCACTTCGAACGCTGAAGTGCAGACTGTCGTTAGAGAATGGTTTCGTTAACAACCGCAAGAATTTTACCAACAGTGGGACTCATACCTTAATGTCGATGGATATTTTTTTTAATTAAGTTAATAAAAATTTTGTTACAGCCTCTAAACGTGTTTCTATTGCACAATCCTCGTAACAGTGGGAAATGTCACAACAAGAGGAATGGTAGCGAAAGGTAGTTCACAAGATGGTACCTTATCAGCACGGCTATGGAATATAGCAGTAGGCAGCCTTCTACACCGCCTAAATAACCGTGGCTTCTACACAATAGGATACGCGGATGACTAAGTCATTCTACTAATGGAAAGTGTCTAGGAACTGCTATGCAATCTTATGCAGATTGTCCTTAAGTTAGTTGAAAACTGGTGAACAGAGAACTGCCACTCAGTGAATTCCACTAAGACGGAGCCAATAATGTTCACGAGAAAGAGGAAGTTGGCAGCCTTAAGAGCACCTCTTTTTGGAAGCCCCATCAACCTAACAGACGAAATCAAATATCTGGAAATTATATTCGACAAACAGCTGAATTGGTGATTACATCTTCAGGCTAACAAAATAATGCTTTCATGGCGTTTGGCAATGTCGGCAGGCATTGGGCAGATCATGGGGCAACGGACATGCAAAGGATTGCTTATCTCGGTGTAACAAGTATAATGCGATCAGCACCTACAACGGCCATGAAGGTTTCTCTCTGCCTCTTGCCCCTTGACATGTTGGTGTGACGGAGCAGCTAAGGTCTACTCTCAGCGCCTATTCCCTAGCCTAAAAAGCTGGATTGCGATTATGATATACGAATGCAGAGAGTGCGGCACACCTGTATCATGAGAGAGACTGTCGACAAGACACCAGTTCTGGGAGCGAGGGCTGACCACTTCCCCCAAATTTCTCCTTGGAAATCTATTCCGTGTACTGATGGACGCCTCAGAAGCGTCCGGACTCGATGCATCCATCTATATAGAAAGATCAAAGATAAAACAGGGATCACACTCAGGTATCTTCTCTTAAGGACTAGATCGCCATCCTAGATTGTCTCTGGGTGCTTTCACTACCGTCTTCCAGGCAGAAGTGGTAGGAGTAATGTAGGGAACTATTGCAGTACTGGTCGTGGAATCAGTGGAAAACACAAACGAATATCGACTGACAGTAAGGCGACTTTGTTAGCACTTAGTAGTTGCAATACTATTTCAGGGCTAGTAGATCAGTATCACCAAGTAGAGATTGAGATTCGAATGAGAATGTCGTTGAAGGTCAAAAGACACGACGAGAACTGGAGAAATGGGAATGCAGATGAACTGGCGCGTCAATAGTTCGACCAGGCCCAATGGCGTCCAGATCCTCCGTTGACACCTTCTATATTCACCCTCAACACTATTACGCAAGAAGTAACCCTAAGCAGTCACATTCGCAGGTGGGACCCTACAAAGCTGTCGGTAAGTGAGAGCAGCTTATGTCTCACCGTCGGAACGAACTTCCAAGTACTCCCTACAGTTATGCAGCTCCAACCTGAGAATATTTATTGGCATCGTAACGGGTCACCGCCGATTAAATAAACTTAAGCACACAATAGGATTTGCGAATGAATACCCCTGAATGCGACCTCGAGGTTACATCCGCGACGGATCAAGCTCATCAACAAGGTTAAATAGCTTGAGGATTAGCAGAGTTAGGGCTGATGCATGAAGAACCCACAATGGGTCTATCTTGAGGGCCTAAGTGTTGTGAGTTCATCTCACACTAATCCAGATCCATAGGGACGTAGTCAAGTTGGTGCATTGTGCTTTCGTGGTTAATGAGCTAGCCAATCGTCACTTTATCGTGGTTCTGTTATTGTATTAAGTTGAATAATAAAGCTTTAAATGCTGGAATAAACCACCAAGTGTAAAGTTCACTCGGTGATTCGTTTTCCCCATGCAGAAAACGAAAACTCTACCGAAATTTGCCGTCAAATATGTGAACTTTATGCTTCAGGCATTATGAATAAAGAAAAAGTCAGACACTGGTATAGGAGTTTCAGAGATGGTCTAACAAATGTGCAGAATGAGGAAGGAAGTGGAAGACCTTCTGTTGTCAATGACGATCTTAACGAGAAAGTGAACAGGAAAATTCGTGAAGTTCGGCGTTTCACGATTTCGGAAATGGCCGAAAATGTTTATCAGATTTCACGTACGATACTGTATGAAATCACAGCTGCTCGGAGTAGCTGCATTGTGGACAACTCAAACCATTTGCTTAGATTCTTCATCCAAGACGTTCTTCTTATACCCGGGCCTCTCTTGCTATCGATCTTTCCTTGCGTTATAAAATGTAATAGCTCATACTTCTTCTGGTGACGCCTAATGTGGCCAAAATATTCCCATTTTCGTCTTTTTGCATTTGTCAATTCAATGTCTTTATTCATTCTTCTTCTCACCTCAACGAAAGTCACCCTGCCTGTCCAATTAGTTCTGAGTAATCGTCTGAATACCCACATTTCGAAAGATCTTATGCACTTCAAGGTGTCCACCGTGGTCGTTCACGCTTCTACATCATATAGCAGTACAGGAAACACATAGCAAGTTTAATGTGAGTTTATGACTGCAGAGTACGTTACTGATGGCGATAAGTAACTGAATCAGATTGTGTCTGGCAATTAATCTTGTATTTCGTACACAAATGTTGAAACCAAACAACAATCACTATCGTGAAAGGGTGCGACTTCCCCAGAAGCAAAAATTTGAAACAAACGTACTGTTTTTGGGGCAGAGAAGGTGTACTGTGGGTTAAAAACAAGTTGATAAGGAGATTCAGAAGAAAAGGCGACCATTGCTCATCTCTGGAGTTGTGTTTTTGCAGGATAACGCCCGACCATATGCGGTGGCTCGCAATTTTGCAATCGAATTGGGAAATTTTTAAGCATCCCCCATCCAGTCCCGATTTAGCGCCGAGTGATTATCACCTCTTCCTTCCTCTTAAGTTTTTTTTTAGAACCAGCGACCGTTTTTTAGAAGATGACAAGCACAAAACGACCGACGGTAAAAATTGGTTTTCGTCACAGTTACAACTTTCTATGACGAAGGTATCCAAAAGCTTGTAACACGATATGACAAGTGTTTAAACTCAAATGGTGACTATATGTAGAGAAATCGTTCAAGAGTGTATCCAAATTTTAAACATAATTTCATTTTACGGCCGATGGGCCCTTAATTTCCGAATAAGCCGCATAATTACTTTATTTGTAATAGAAATATGTTGATACAAACCTCAATTCCCCTTTCACCATGATTCCAACTCTTGAACATAGTGCATCAGCTTCTTCCATAGAATGTGTTGTTAAAATGGCCCCTTTTGAACCCTAAAATACATATAAAAGTTTGGAAGTCGATTGTGAACAATCACGAAGTAGGAAAAATTCTTCGTATTACCATAAAGTATTTGCTTTAAGTTAGAACTAACCTGAAAGCTTGCTAAAATGGTATCCCATAGGAAACGTTTACTGCGAGGATCCATTCCAGTACTTGGTTCATCTAATAACACTACCTTAGGATTGCCCACCATAGCCATAGCGAAAGATAATTTACGTCTTGTACCCCCTGAACAGTGCTGAGTCTGTTTCGAAGCATGTTCTTCTATTTGTAAACCAGATAAGTATAATTCCACTACCCTGAAACGAAAAATGTTTGATTTTACTTGAATTTGTAGATCTAGCGCATTTCAAAAGCAAAATCGGACGCTAATACAAAAACATAGTATTGTTAAAAATTTGTAATAACTAAAATCCTATTGACATTGAAAAATTTACCATACAGAGACTTGCTCTAAATAAGTAACTATTGTATATTTATGCATTTTAATAGTTATTCTGCAGTATAGATAAGGCCGTATGATTATTAAATATACCGTGAGTTTATTTTACGAGAAAATGTGTAATTTTCGTAGTAATACAGTGAAAATAATTTGTGATCGATTCTAAACAATAATTAACTCAATTAGTTGATCAATTTAAATGATCTGTTAGTAAGATAATCGGTTGATTAATTCATCGAATTATCAACGAATAGGATATATAATGCCATAATGGTCGCCAACCTCAACAGAGACGGCACCTAGGAGGGAGAGGAGGATATATAATCAATTAATTAATTACTCAAATTATCTATTAATAGGATAATCGTCTGAAAAATTGATAAATCGCATTATTGCAATCAAAATTGGCTAAATAATTCATTAACAGCAATATTGATTTTAGATTCAATTCGTAGTCGATTGGGAAGTAAATTTTATTAAAATTTTGAGTGAACCAGTGTAGACGTAAATTAAAAATATCGTTTCATTTTATTTAAATATAATTAAGCAGTTTGTACTAATAGTTTATTGTAACATAATAATAAATGGATAAACTCCTTAGCTATTTTCAATAATTAATTAACTAATAAAATGGATTAATCAATTATTTATAGAGCAGATTAATTGATGACTACGCCCAAGAAACTCATCAAGTAATCAAGCGATTATTCTTCGAATTAGTTGTGTCTAAACAACGCAAAGTAGCTTTAATTAATTATTTATGTGGTAATTGATTAGATAGTTTAGCAATTCTCGTACGAAAATAAGCGTATATTTTATATTAGTAGATAGTAGTCGATTAATTTATTGATTTGTTAAGCGAATTGATTAGCTAATACGTTTAACTATGTACAATCATTTTCATTAATAATTCAATTTAATAATGATAGAGTCGTACTGACCACACTCTTTTGCTCTGTTAATCGAGTATTTGAAAATAATCAATTTTTGCGTAATTACTTCCTTCGGGAAATCAGTATCTGATTAATTCATTAGTACTTATCCCGATTAAGTCTAAACTGTGCAAAATGGTTTCAATTGAATATGTATGAAGATTTTTGCACAAAAAGGATCAATTAATTGATTATGTGATTTATAGATGCTTGGTTAATTGATTATTGTATTAATACCTTATAGATTACCTAACTTATTTGCAACCCTTTTATAGATTATTGAGTTACTAACATATTTATTATACCTACTTATTTCAAATTTGAGAACCATATGCTAGATCTATATAAAATAACCAATATTCGTTCACTCCTATAACAATAATAACTAACATACTACGTATATGGTTTCAAAAATTAATTAGCTAAAAAATTAATTAATAGATTATTATAAAAAACGGGTTAATTAATAACTACCCGAATAACCCATCAAATATTTGATTAAACAATTATCATTTGAATTAGTTTCGTCTGAAAGATGCAAAGTAGTTATAATTAGTTATATATGCATTAATCGATTAGACAGTACTCGTACAAAAATAATCGTATATTTGATAAGAGGTGATAACTGGTCGATTAATTTATTAATTTGTAAGCAAACTGATTATCTAGCTAATGTAGTTGATAACTTACAATTTGTTTTAATAATTCATTTTGATAATGATAAAGCCTTATTTCTGGCGGCACTCTTTGGATCAATTGTTTAATCACGTATTGGAAAAAATCAATATTTTCCTAATTCCTTTCTTTGAGAAATCAATGAACATCTGATTAACTGATTAGTATTTATACCGGTTATGCCTAAACTGTGCAAAATCGTGTTAACTGATTATTCGTTCATTAATTAGCCCGTTGGTTGAATATTGAAAGGCAATGATGATTAATTAATCACTTGATTAATAGGTGGTTGACTAATTGGCTTATTTAATAATATTATTATCTACCTAACCAGTAAGTAATGACTAATTCTTTACAATCTCGTTAAAGATTGAGCTACTAACAGCTTCAGCATACCTACTTATTTGAAATTTCAAAAACCGTTTGGTATAGCTATTTACATAATCAATATTGGTTCATCAGCATATCAATAACAACTGCTACACTATATACAGTTGGTTCTGTAACCGATTTCTTTATTAACTTAATAATCATGGGTTTATTGGTAATAAACAGCCTTATTTGAGAGTACACGTTTTTTAAACTATAATATTAACCATTTGGGAAGATTATATAAAATAGCCAATATTCGTTAATTGGTATGTAAATAATGACTAGTCTATTATAGATATAAGGTTGGTTATTGATAGATTTGTTTTTCAACTTAGTAATCAATTGTTCGGTTTCCTGCTATATTATTGCATATTAGGTTAATCTTCATTAATTAAATGATTAGTTGGTAAATCAATTGATTGGGTGGTTAATCAATTGACTGGTTAATTAATCAATTGGTTGATTGGCTAATTAATTCGATGGCTGGTTAGTTAATTGATTGATTGATTTGATAATTTAGGTTTGATATTACATCAACATAATCAATTATGGCTTATGCTTTTTCCTTTTTTTAAGAAAATTGAAGAAAATATCCTGCAGATTATTTCATCAACTTAATCAATTATGGTTTAACCAATATTTGATTACTTTTTATTATTATAGCTCAGTTCGTGTTATTTCGTTAGGTCTAGTACCTTATTGGAAAAATACGACGATTATTATTTTTATTGACTAGAGTTAAATAATCATAAAATAAATATCTTCATTTTAAAAGCAATCATTCAAACGACAGAGAAACTTAAGGAAAACCATCACTGCCAATAATAAAGCCGCATACAGTGTGAATAAATAGTTATACCTGGGTATATCTTTAAAGGGGACTCCTCTAATTGCGGCATAACATTCGAGATGTTCTCTAACAGTAATATTCTTCCACTGTGCATCATGTTGTGGACAGTATCCCAATAACTGGAATGCCTTATTTAAACTACAAGTTATATTGTTTCCTCCAATCTGAACCTAAAATTAAACATTATACATACATTTTTAGCAATTAGTCTTAAGTAAATATTAAAATATTAAACAAATGTTGAAAACTAACTCGTTACTGTAAAACTGTAAAAGGTTAATTTGGACTTACTCTTCCCCTAGTTGGCGCTTCTTCCGCAATGATGATCCTCATAGTTGTAGTTTTTCCAGCTCCATTGTGGCCAAGCAATCCAAAAACTTCCCCTGCATCAATTGCTAAGGACAAACTTCTCACAGCCACTTTGATTTTTGATTCTTCATCTCCCTTGCATGCCTCACACAACTTGGTTCTACTCCTTTTGTATTCTTTATGCAAATTCTGTACTACTACGACTGGTGGATTTTGAGGAGGGTTGTTTATAAGGTCTTTTACCTTTTGTCTTTCTGCTTTAACGTCGTTATCTTCATTCTCTCCAATATCACTCAGTTCATTAACATCATCAGATTTGACCGGTGTGTTAGACTATTACATAAAATATGTGTGATAGTTAAATATAGTATTATGAAAATCTGTCAAAACTTACTTGAAAAATTTTGAATGCATCGCTAACTTTCCCTCCTGCTTTAACGATATCCACTACCATAAGAATGAAAAACCACAAAGGTAAATGTAGGACAATTCCAACTATCATGACTATTATTTCGTGTGTCATATAGTCACCAAGTGTGACTGCAGTGCAACCACGATATTCAGTACACATTAAGTAAACACGCTGAATGTAATACACGGCCCCATATGGTATGTACATGGTGTTCACAAGAGAAAAAAATACATGTAGAGCATACGCTGCCTTGCCACCTATAATTTTACATTTTAATGAGGATGCCCTATGGACAGTAAAAGAAAACGTACCTATACGAAACATATCCAAAGCAAATACCAAGAAGAATGGGACCATCCCAACTAAAGTAGCAATGTTTGGCAAAATAGATAACGCTGAATCGGTTTTATCAAAAATGTAACTTATACAAGTGGAAAATAGTATGGATGTAGGACAGTGCAATATCAAGAGGATTCCTAGTGCACTAAGCGCAGGCCAACCCCTTAGTGAAGGTATATCAAAGAGCAAAATGATGATCAGAAGTGCAGCGCATATTAAAAGCATCAGTCCCGCCAACACCACAAAATATGTGACGAAATACATAGAGAAGGATAAACCATTAACACGTAGCTGATTCTTTGCTTTTATCTGAAAAGGAAACGTGTTAGTGAATGTATATGTTGCAGATATACAGTGTAGTGATTTTAAAGTGCATTGGTGAAAACAGTCTACATATACACTAATTGTTTTAGTCAAAGGCTCAGTGAAACGAACTATGTTATACTATTTGTAGTTGGCTGTTATAACGTGAAGACAGGCAAAACAAAAAAGTTTGTTAATGGATCCTCTGTATTATGTTTTAAAACCTTCCTACAAAAACTTCTCTAAACAACAATATTTTAAAAATATGTATAGACTTCCAAAGTAATGTATTTCATTAGCAAATTTACTTATGGTAGATCATGTGGATGTACACTGTAGTGATTAGACTCGAAATAGCGTACGCTTTCCTGGTATGGTGGACGGTTACTATCTAAACCACCACCAGGAATAGCTTAAATCAAATTCAAAAGATGGTCAGTTTGAGTGTAACTGGTGTTAAGTGCACAGCACCCACGGCGCTTCCAGGACCACCGCCTAACTGATATGGTGTTCCCAGAAGATTCAACTTGGGTTACCATTGTATACAGTTATAGTAAAAATAATTCATTGACCTTTATTGAATCTGTACATGCGTAAACTAAACACTTACCTCTCGATCATAAACCATATCAACTGCTAAGCTCACGGGAATTAAAATAAACATCATTCCCAAAAAAATTGAAGTTGAAAATACCCCTATATTGAACTCCTCTGGCTGTACGGTCTGTTGGAAAGGAAATACCCTGACTTCAATGGGTTGCCATTCTGTCTTTCTGTTATCCATTAGTAACCTATAATATATTTAGAGCTATTAATTGCATTATAAACAAGACACCAACAAAAGCTAAAATGTGATTTTCAATATTGAAGACACGTTAAAGTTAAAGTTAAAGTTCAATATATTTTAAAGCTCACGGAAGGCTTTTCCTTAAATAAAACTGTTGGAATTTTAAACAGATTTTGCAGTTACAGGAAATGTTACAAAAAAAGATTTTGAAGCTTTTGTTGGTTGGCAATTGATGGTTAAATCGCATACTATGTTGGTGATAATGTTAACATCTCATATACAGGGTGATTACTTTATCTTGTAATCGGTAAGTAGGCTACACACTTAGTAAACTTTATATTGTTTAAATAAATAAAAAAAGTAGTTACGATGGATGTACTAAGAAACTTCAATGAAACTATTTCCTACTAAATAGGTACATCACAATATTTATTTCTTATAATTTAAACAAAATAAACACAGAGAAAGCCAAGAAAAATATGTTGACAATAAAATCAACAAGAAAAATAAATTAAATAAAAACAGAAAGAAAAACACTAATTAATGATGTAATAAATATCCGAACTGCCGTCCACCTTGCTTTTCACATAAGTCAATCCACAGCAGAAGAGAATTTCTAACACGAATTAGCATGTGTGGGGTGTTAACCTACATGATTCTATAATTCTTCCTAAGTTTCTACTGGAGTTGCGTAGACGTCGTTTTTTACTGTTACTCACAAAAAGAAATCTAACGGAGTCAAGTCCGGACTAAGTGCATGCTAAGGATGAATTGCACCTCTTGCATGTAATCTCTTATGGAAAGTTTTATCTTGGTAGTTTCTTGCAATTCTATGGAAGTGGCTGGTGCTCCGTCATTTTGAAACCATATACGCCTTACATAAAGAGGAATGCCATCCAAAATTGAAGCAAATCAATTTCTAAAAAATGTATAGGGGAGAGTCGGGAGGTTTGGGTCGTAGGAGGTTTGGGTCGATGTCAAAATTACTTTCCTAAGACATTCCACGCATTCGTGACGATTTTCAGTGGGGTTCCATACAATATCCAAACTCCTTCCCGTTGAAAACGCAATGTTATTGTGATCAGTGTTGAATTCATAATCAAAAATCTTTTTACGGACAAAAAGTGACCGTTTTGTAAATTTGTATTGTGGCAGTTTTCCGTGCATCAGCTGAAATATCCCCAAAAGTGTTTTTACAAGGAAATTACTAAGGTAAATATTACAGTTATGAAACATAACCTAGCTTCACTAGAAGCGGGAAATCTGAGCTCATTTTGTAATGTTGGCATAAGCGGGAGGAATGGGAAAAAAACCTCCGGGATGTTTGAATCATGACCCAAATCTCCCGCATGGTGCGATAGGTTTGGGTCATGATCCTGTCGCATCATAAGAAGTATATATGTTTATACTTACCTATACGTCATTTATATCTCTTTTCCTCCTGCATTGCAGACTACGATGCCACAGATATATACTAAAAAAACTGCGAGGTTGAGAAAAACTAATGAACAGATCAAATATGCTGTCACTCGTGTTATACAAGATGGACTAAAAATAAGGAAAGTCGCTGATGATTTGGGTTTCAGCTTCTCGTCTCTGCAACGGTATATTAAAAATGCTAAACGTCTTCCTGAGGGGTAACAAATAAATTACGAATATGCAGCCAATCCCGCCTCTCGGAAGGTTTTCGATGAAGAGCAGGAAGAGCGTCTTTGCGAATACTTGAAAATGTGCAGCAAAATGGATTACGGCTTAGGTACTAAGCAAACAAAGGAGTTTGCGTATGAATTCGTTAAACAATTAGAAAAAACATATCCAGGAGAGTGGGATGAACACAAGTCGGCGGGACGAGATTGGCTGTTAAGATTTATGGACAGAAATAAATCGTTGTCTTTGAGGCAACCAGAAGCCACTAGTTTGGGGAGATCCACAAGCTTTAACAAATTCAATGTTGGCAGGTTTTTCGAAAATTTAGTCTATTTATTAGAAAAGCATAGATTCTCGGCCGAAAATATCTTCAACTTGGATGAAACTGGCTGCACCACCGTTCATAAGCCTCCAAGGGTAATAGCCACAAAAGGACAGAAACAAGTGGGATAGGTGACAAGTGCTGAAAGAGGAAAATTAATCATCGTTTGCTGTTTTATTAACGCTGCAGGTATCACATTGCGTCCTGCCGTAATTTTCCCCTTGAAGAAATTTAAAGATCACATGACTATAATATCTCCCCTGAGAACACTCTGGGTTTAGCCGAACCAAGTGGGTGGATGAACAAAGAAAATTTTGTTTCAGTAATGAAACATTTTATAAAATACTCGGGAGCTACAAAGGAAAAGCAGTGTCTGTTGTTGTTGGATAATCATGAAAGCCATGTAAACATTGATGTTGTTGCTTTGGCAAAAGCAAATGGTATACACTTGCTGACATTCCCACCACACTGCAGTCATCAACTGCAACCCTTAGACGTATCTGTATACGGACCATTCAAGGCATATTACAACGCTGCAGCCTCGACATGGATGACTTCTAATCCAGGCAAAACTTTAACAATTTATCACTTATCGAACCTGATAAAGGTTGCTTTTGATAAAGCAATGTCAAGACAGAACATACTTTCAGGATTTGAGAAATTAGGAATCCATTCTTTGAATCCTCATATATTTACGGAGTCTGATTTCTTAATGTCATCAGTTACAGATCGACAAAATTCTCAGTCAGAAAATCAAATACTTTTTTATTGTGAAGCTGAAACAGTTTCTAAGGAAAATGTGCCTGAAGTTGATGAACTGTTGCGGATGGAGACTGAAGTAGGTGCCCAAGAACAAACAGTGTTTGAAGCAGATGCTACGAAACAACTTAGGATTCAACCAGCTGCTGCTAAAGCAATTGTCGATCAAATGAATAAAACCCCACCCAATGAACCGAACATTATATTGCCTCCAGAATCAACTACAGCTGTGACTAAACCAAAAATTAACATAATCAGCAACATTATTATAACTCCAGAAATGATCAGGCCTTTTCCCAAGGCGAAGGCAAGAAAATTGACGAATAGAGGGCGCAAGAAAAGCAGCACCAGAATATTGACTGAGACTCCCGAAAAGGAAGAATTGGAAAGAATGGAGAATGAGAAATCAATAAAGGCACAAAAAAAGGTTAAAAGAAAAGTTGCCATTGATATCGATAATGTTGACAATAAAAAACCAAAGACAGCGAAACAGCAAGAGCAAGTGAAGACTCAGGCCTCGTGTAAAAAGAGAACGAAAATTCTGGATGAGTCTTAAACTGAAGATAGCGACGAAGCTTCTATTGCGAGTTCAAACGAATTCGATTTTACCCAAATGAGCTAGAAACGGATTTTGACCACTCTGTTGAAGCACTAGCAAGGGAAGACTATATTGTAGTCAGATTTTCAATAGAAAGCAATTGGAAAGTGTCACCTGATATTCACTATGTGGGACAAATCGAGGAAATACACAGCAGCCAAACATGTATGGTCAACTTCATGAGAAAGAGGGGTACGTCAACGACTTTCTTTTTCTCAGAAATTGAAGATAAAGTTGATAACATTAATTTTCAAAATATAGTGATGCGATTACCACCCCCAATTTCAGTTGGGGGTACTAGTCGGGCTGTGCAGTATAGTTTTTGAAGTCGATTTAAATGGTATTAAAAATTTACGTTGACGCTTTGAATTTTTTTAAATTTCTGTTTGAATGTTCCAAGATAATAGCTATTATTATATTTGAGTATTTTACTTTAATTTAGAGTTCTTAACGTGCAAAAGAAATGTTTCTTGTTTTAAGACTGTTCCTACATTTGTAATCAATGTTGTTCAATAATATTAATATTTTTAGTACTTTCAGTTTCTTTATCGTTACCTTAATTTTTATTTGCTCTTAAATATGTTCCGTTATGTTTTATGTTTCTGTTTTCGATGTTTCGCTAATTTGAGACAAGGATTTTAATTTAAATTACTAAATACCCAAACATCCTTTGTACCTACCAAAACCTCCCCATATGCGGGACGATTGGGTCAAATGTACTTGGGCAATACTTTTTTAAATAACTTTTTTTAACTATATCTGATCCATTTCTAATCATTTGCGTAGATTCTATAATACCTACTCTGTGCCATGATATATTTTGAGTTCGCGTATTACGTCGCTAAAATTGAATAAATATTATATATTTAAAATTGACCCAAACCTCCCGACTCTCCCCTACTATTTACGGTAATTCTTGTTAGGAATTAAACTGTAGTGAGCAGGACAGCTATCTTTTTAGTACCTAAGTTTTTGTCGTACTACATCTTACAACAACCCGGGTAAAACCTTCTGTAGTAAATCCAAGAAACGTTGTCCAGTTAAATGTTCATAGAAGAAGTGTAGTACAATAATGTGGTTACCTATTATGCCATTTACAGTGAATTTCTTTAAAGATAGGTAACAAGTAAGTGCGGATTCTAGACTGCTGAATAGTGAACAATTAAATTTTCATGGAATAGTTGTAGTCCAATAATACGGTTACCTACTACATCACACAAGCTCTTTGAAAATTGGTAAATCATGCTCAGTGCGGATTCTCTTGTGCGTAATAGTAGTTATACCTATTCACTTCGCCATTGTTCGAGAATTTTGCCTCATACACAGTTTATAAGAGATTGATCCAAAGGAAGTCAATTCTGAGAGAAATACAAAATTCCATTTTCCCCGAGGGCCATTTGCATGCAGTGCGTGCACCACCGTAACATGATAGAGATGAAATACTTTTGCTTTCAGAATTCTTCGAACTGAAGTTCTACTACCTAATACTCACATTTGTGCTTAGATCTCTTTGAATACATGGAAATCTCATTTACTACATCTAACATTGCTAGATCATTTTCCATGTTCGAATTCGTCCTGGACCAACATATTCTGAAACAGCAATTTACCTTCGCTTTTTAAAGAAATTTCAAGACGTTTAAAAGTTTATTTAGACGATGGTCTTCTAGTTGGATAGCGCCTGATATATACATTTCGAGCTGCAGCCAATTTCCACGACATTCACCTAAAATAAGCAATACATCTGTTTTCTCGTTATTTGAGAAAATGTTACATAAAATTTAAATAAATAGGCAACACGACTTAGTATTATCATAAGTAGGCACTATTGACCAATTCATTTAAATTAAAGGGAATGTGATGTTGGTTGCCATATTATATGTATGTTGGGTTGCGTCAACCATTGTTAAAGGGAACAACTTAGCTGACCCACCTTGTATAACTATATATCATAATTTATTACTATACATTAATTTAGAAAGAATACACTTAGTATAGATGCAGTCCGTATATATGAGTATTTTGGTCTAAATTTAGAGGACACATTTAGATGAAAAGCCAACCACAAAATAGAGTATAAAAATACTGTCCTACGGTTATAGTACTGCATAACGGAACTTTTCAAAAGATAGTTTTGTTTTCTAAAGATAACCTGATAGCAATAAAAATGAAATCCTATGTCAAAATATAATTTCATAGTAGCTATAATATTTTACAGGATTATACAGAGTCTATTTAAATATGCAGAAAGCAAATTCAAATAGCAAAAGTATGTACGACAAAGTTAACTGGTTGCAGATTCTGGGCATAGTTATAATATTATGAAAATTAGATAAATCTTGACATTGGGTTAGAACACATTCTGCTGGTAGATGATGGTAGTTTGCAATAAAGTGAAAAGTTTCACTACATCAAGTATACACCGGAGTCGGACATTAGGGCGCGGCCGTTAGGGCGCGGCCGTTAGGTCGCCGCCGTTAGGGCGCGTGGACGTTAGGGCGCGGACCGGTAGGGCGCGTGGACATTAGGGCGCCGACCGTTAGGGCGCCGGCCGTTAGGGCGCCGACCGTTAGGGCGCGTGGACATTAGGGCGCGGATGCACAATAAAATGGCTTAAATATTCGCTTAATATGCAGTTTAAATGAAATATATGCAATATACACAAATTACATATTAAAAATTAACACTCCTAAAAAATATAGGTATAAAAAATGAGACGTTTAAACATTAATAGTTTATTTCCTAAATAAATAGCAGTATAGAATAGGTTTATAAACTACGGATAAATTAAAAACGCAAAAAAAACATTATTTAAATTACATTTTAATTATCGACTGAAACAATAAACAATTAAATATTTTTCCATATTCTCCATTAAGAAAGATTGGCGCCTATCGCTTAATACATTTTTGTAAGCTGAAAATGAGCGCTCAACATCATATGATGTAATTGCCGAGTATTTCAATTTGCTTACAAGCAATGGATCAATATTTACAGCTTCATTCGAAATTTTAGATCCATTAAGAACTTCATATACGTGTTTGATTTGTTCGTAACCGGGATTGTTTCTTAGAACAGAAGAAAATTTTTGTGTTATGATTTTACCGGTTTCAGAGGGTACTGCTTGCTTTACATTTTTCTTGCTATTCTTCTACCATATGTAGGGATTCCGTTAAAGGCAAACTAATGGTTTGTAAATTTTTTATTACCGGAACAAAACATGAAAAATGTTTGTCAAAAAATAGTTTTTTACATTCGTTCATCGCAGCACAATCTGCTTCAAAATCTGTTATAAACTGTTTAAGATCTTGAAAATGTTCTGCATAAAATATGACTGCGTACCTCATTTGGTAATCACAGGTTCTGGGGGCAATGGAAGATTTGGAAAACGTTCTTTGTATCTTTGAACCCTTAACGGAGCTTTAATAAACAATTTTTTCATATATGATATCAGGCGATTTACAGTTTTATAGTGTTCGCGAATAGTTTCCCCCACCCTGTTAATATCATGAGCTAAGCAGGTCAAGTAGATTAAATTTGGAAAATATATTTTTAAAGAGTTACCCGCCTTCACCATATAAATTTTCGGTAGGTATCTGTTCCGCTAGAAACAAATTTGACAAGCTGCCGTTTACAAACCTGGCTATTGTTAAATTATTTGTTTTATCTGATCGTTTAACACTGTGCAGAAACGGTTCTGGAACGGTATCTTCTAATATTCCAATAATTAAATTTGTCACATAACGTCCCTTGGCGTCTGTAGTTTCATCAGCGGCTATCCAAAACATATTGCCTGCTATTTTAGTTTTGATTTCGTTCATAGTCTTTTCATGAAGAATATCAATATATTTCTTACGCGATATAGATTGGCTAGGAATATGTTTGTCACAGTATTTCGACAAAAATTGTTTAAAGGGTAAACTATCCAACTTTTTTAATGGAATATTAGAAGCCACTAAAGCGTAACACAAATCAGCATTGAAGTTATCAAAATCTGGTGTTCCAGTAGCAAACGAAGTAGTAATTAACCGTTGTGTTTTAGAGGAAGCCCGTTTAATGTTTTCCTTGTGAAGTGCTGTAGATACTTGCTAATCCACTTGGTACTTCTTTGAGCATGGTATCTGCCAAATACAAACAGACATTTTTAATGTCAGAGAATGATTAGAGTAACGAATGGAATTCGGAATTTTGATAAAAATAACAAAACAGTATAGCTAGACGACAACAAATTCAATAAAGTTTACTGCAGGAAAAAACTTCACCTTCTTAGAACACGTTCGAAAAAAAATAATTTTTTTGTCCGTTTCTAGTTCATTGTCTTATTTTATCCACAATCGACAGTGATCAGCAGTTGATTTTCCAATTTTAGGCATTTTTAATGTACCACAACCAGCTTTAAATGCACAGAAGAC
>JABXWE010104221.1:0-15061 GCA_014611495.1 Limonius californicus | reverse complement strand
GAGAGCATAACCGCTAAGGCGAACGAGGAAACTATTGAAAACGTTTGTGATAAAATGAACCTTTCCAATCTAGAATCTACAATTAAAGTATTTCGATCAGCTTACTATTTGGCAAAAATTGATAGGCCCTTTTCTGATTATTCTAAACTTTTGCAACTTCAGAAAATGAATGGTGTAGACATTGGTGTAGGATTACACTCTAGATTTAGTGCAACTGAAATCATTCACCACATTTCTGATGAAATGAAAAAACGAATTACTCAACAGGTTAAAAGCATTCCAGGTAAAATTTCGATTTTGATCGATGAATCTACAAGCTTAAGTGATAAATCTACCTTGATTGTTTATTTAAAATGTGAAACCAGCAAAGATTTGCCACCAAATGTCTTATTCTTAGACCTAATTGAATTGCCTAACCAAACTGCTGATTCTATTTTTGAGGCACTTTTAGGTTGTTTGAAAAAATATGGGTTTGATCTTGAGTACCTAAAACGGAACTTAGTTGCATTTGCCTGTGATGGCGCTAGTGTCATGTTAGGTAAAAAATCTGGCGTCGTAGAAAAACTACTACAACAGTTTCCCAACATTGTTCCTTGGCATTGCATGAACCATAGGATATAGTTAGCTATAAGTGATTCTATCAATGACGTTGGGGCTATTAACCATTTTCAAATGTTTATGGACAAGCTGTACACTCTGTATAGTAAATCGCCTAAAAACCAAAGAGAACTAGCCGAGTGTGCTAGTGAGCTTGATTTGCAACTACAGAAAGTTGGTCGCATTCTGGGTACGAGATGGGTTTCCAGTTCATTTAAAACTGTTATGGTCGTTTGGTATGGATATCAAGCATTGTACTCCCATTTTAAGAAGGCCCAAGAAGACAAGAACAGAACAACAACCGAACGAGCAATGTACGGTGGGTTGATTAAGCGCTTGACATCAACTCAGTTTCTGTCAGATTTGGCGATAATGTATGACATATTAGCTGAATTAACAATGGTTTCAGAATGTCTTCAAAATAGGGAGGCAACTGTTGTTTATGCAGACAAACTCATAAGAAGGTCAATTGCTTTTTTCGAGTGCCTTAAAGAGAAACCTGGAACTAAGACCCTTGAGGCCAAGAGAGCTGCAATCACTGGTAATTTTTGTGATGTTCCCTTAACAAGTAGAAACAAAATAACTGCTATTAATGACCAGCAGTTGCTATCAAGTGTTATTAACAACCTTAAACGGAGACTTTTCACAACAAGAAGCAGTAACGAACCATCTAAAGCCACAGGGACCAACAATTATGATTATGAAAAAAAATATGAATCTCTCCTTTCAGAACTGAAAGTACTTGAAAGTAACAACTGGCCTCCAGAAAAATATGTTGGATACGGTGAACAAGAAATCGAACATCTCTGTGCAAGATTTAGGTTGAATGCCAACAAAATGAAGAACAGCTTCAGAGATTACCTGGAAAACAGCACTACGATTCCGAAGGACTTAAACCCACTGATAAACTGCACAAAGCTTATTCCTTGCAGTTCAGCAGAGTGTGAACGTGGCTTCAGTCACATGAATATTATTATATCGCCAACACGGTCAAAACTGACCATCGAGCACGTATCAGCATTAATGTTTATCAAGTTGAATGGACCAAGTATCCAGACATGGAAACCAGAGAATTACGTCAAGACATGGTTAAGACGACACCGCACAGCTGATGACACTAGAACTCGACGAGCCAACCTCCAACCTGACAAAGAGGAAGAAGATGCATTTGCCATTTATTTGTAAATACATTATAAAATTTTATTGAATATGTTCAGTTTTTAATCTTTGTGTTTGAATTTGTTAGTAAACGTATACATAAAAACATGTTACATCTTCTATTTTTTCTTTTTCCCTGTGAAAATTTTATCATCCATTCCATAGGCTACAGGGCCCCCGAACCGAACCCCCCGCTCTCTGGGTGGGGGGAGGGGGTACCCCTCAGACCACTTCCTCCCATTGGTAAGTCAGTATTTAGCGTTCCCACACTGAAAATTTTGCCACTACACCACTGCTCGTTACCAAATAAAAGCGTTAAAGATACAAGACAGGTGCTGGTGGGTTGGTTTTGCAGTTTAAACGGTAATACACATAAGCAAGTAAGACTAAAACAAGGTGGTGGTACACGAAAGTTAATGGTACACATAAACGGAAGATATAATGATATATTACTAGCAAGCAAAAGCATTTTCTTCCAAGATGGTGTGTCCTCGAAAGGCAGAGAAGAAAATTTTTCGTTCGCCGTTTGGGACTTTCAACATAATCCGTTGGGAGACCTTACCGTTCAAGAAATGTTTAAGATTACAGGACTGACAAGACTAAGGTTTTATCTCGTCTCAACTGAAAAGCCTAACAGTATTTCAACAAATCCGCAGCCAACGTGTTACGGGCCAAACGCGCTTTTCTTGGACCCGCAAACAAAAAAAGATGGAAAAGGCCAGCGGCTTGCTCAGAGGAGTAGGGGGAGTTCGTAAAAATCGCTTATAGAGAAAATGCTTAAAGTTGTATACAGGATGCGTCAAAATAAGTGGGCGCCACCTTCCAAAATCCAGCTGGTTTTGTAGGTCCTCGCGGAAGGTCGAGAAACCAGCAGCTCACGTGAATGGAACCTACCTTTAATTGTGCCTTCACCTGTATATTTAAAGCTTGCAAAATTTTTACATAAACACATACAGAATACACATAAATAAAAGAGGCAGTAAATTTTTAAAACACATATAATGAATCTGTTTGGCCCACATACAACAAAATGGCGAGTTATCACACAAATAGTTTAAAATTACAATAATTAAGAAAAATCCTTGAACGTTCGGGGAAAACGACGCCGCTGACTCACAATATTTATTCTGCTATATATCTGTGTGGTCAATGGCGTAGTTTACAAGAAAAACACTATTTTAATATTGTTTTACAAACATTAGCGATTGAAGATCGCTTTTAGGTTATCTACAAAGAGTTCAAAATCGCAAAATTCTGCAAGTTGACGCGAGCAAAAAAAGGTTTATTCTTCTTGACTGCACAACAAAAAAAAACTGATTCTTTACCTTGACGGTTGCAAAAGACAGGCACAATGTATGGCAATTTCCAGATGTAAAGGATAACACCGGCGAAGACAGGAACCTTCGCTGACATGAAATGGCTGCAGAACCACGGGCGTTGGGCTTTGACGATGATCCGCCGAAAGGCGATTGTACAACTCACTGAAGAGTTGCCTTTTTCCTGGGGTTGAATCAAGATGTTCCCCTTAATCCGGCAATAGCCGACAGTCTGTTAGGTACCCCTTGGTACAACAGCGAAACGGAACACACATTAATGATACCCCTCACAAAAAAACCGAGCCGCCCCTGCAGCACTTTACGTCATTACGATTGCCGATTGATCGAGCTACGGACAATCGGAGTCCTCGAGATCTAAAAATGGACTGAACTCAAAATGCAACGGGAACCTGCACTTCTCCCCTCAAAATTGCGCCACGTTACGAAATCTTCTGGAATATTCTAGAAAAAGAATTTGTTGTTGACGCTCCGAATTCCCAGAAGCATTCGAGGTCTCGCGGATGAAAACAAAGCTTGCGATTTTACACAAAGAAACTATTAATCACATCTAGAGCTTCGAAAGACAAAACAAAATACCGAAAATAAGACTTTAATTAGAATAACGTTAACTAAATTTTCAAGTCAAAACAAAATAGCAAAAATAGTAACCCAAAATAAGAATTTAATTTAACCAGCGATATTCAATTCTAACGAAGCGGCAAACAGATTACGGAATTAATTAAGTGTGCGGCAAATTCTAAAAATCACATAACAAACGTTGGACTTGGTTAATGATAGTGTAGAGTTATGTACCTCCGAGTCCGAATGTCTTAATCCAGATAATGAGGAAAATCTCCAGAGCTTTACACACACACAAAGATCCCCAAGGCTACTATTTGGAGAACTTTATGGTATGTATCGTATTTTTTTGACTTGTTAAAATTTCAGGAAGCTGTTCTGTTAGGAATTTAACAACTTCTTTTTTGTAGACGAAGAACCCATGCAAAATAATCCACCTACTGAGAACGATGCATTATCATGCCTGGTTAGCAGTATTTTTGATGAGCCTTATACTGAAATTGGCAATAATCACTGTTTGTTTGAAACTAAGGATGATCCATCGCATCCTACATTAGAGATGGTTTTAACGGACCTACAAGTCAAAATTAAAACGGACAAAATAAGCAAATTCAACATATTCAGAAGCGATGTGCTTAAGTGTTGCGTACGAGGCCTTAGACGAAAAGATTTTAATCCATGTAATAAAATATCCGTAAAATTCAGCGACATTGAAGGTCTAAGCGAAGGTGGAATAGACGAAGGAGGACCTAAACGCGAAATGTTTCGTTTACTGTTAGATGAGCTACACACCAGTAATTTGTTTACGGGCAGAAATAAAAAGTATATTTCCTTGAACAGTAATGCTGTACGTGACAAACATTACTTTGAAACTGGAAGGATAATGACATTATCCTATTACATGGTGGTCCCGGTCCACATTTTATATCCAACACACTTTTTTCTATTATTGCTTATGGAATTGACAATAGTGATATTAAAATAGACGATGTGGAGGAGGAAATACAAAATAAATTATCCTTATTTGAAAAGGAAACCGATCTTAATATACTTCAGGAATTGATATTAGCAGATACAATCTTTCCTACAGCAGGATATCAGTATGTTTCTTCAACTGACCAAAAATCAACTATTATAAAAGGTTTAGTTAGGCTTCATGGTGTTGTACAAGATTCTAATTTCTTAACTTTTTAGACGTCTTACGATTTTATGGTTATCAAAGAATACAGGAACCCCTGAAACAGTTCATCGATGGATTAACAACAGGGGGTATTTATGACAAAATTCTTGAATATCCCAAACTTTTTGAGCCTCTCTTTTGTGAGGAGAAACTTCCTTTAACATCTGACACTTTAGAAGAGTTATTTCAGGGAATAGATTACAGCGAAATTGGCTCTAACAAAAGAATAGCAGAAAACAGGGCCATAACATATTTTCGAGAATACATTCTGGATTGTGAAGGTAACAGTATGTTACAAATAAAATATGTACATAGGTACGTAATGAGAACTTTTTTAGGAAATACGGATAAAGTACGTCTCACCGATATTTTGGTTTTTGCAACGGGGGCGGACACTATCCCGCCATTAGGTTTTCCCTGCCAGGCTCGATTAAAGTTTCTTCACGCCGGTAATATATATCCGATGGCTAATACATGCGCCATTGAATTAAAAATTCCTACCTGCCATATGGATTATGACGATTTCAAAGAGGCCATGGATTTTGCAATTTTGAATTCAAACACGTTTGGAATGCCGTAAAAGTTTTATTAGGCACGGTTCCTTTTAAGTTTTGAGAAATTACTTTATTTTCTTTTACCTTTTATAAATATAAAAAAATGTTTTTGATAATATTGCAAAATATTTTATTTTTATTTGCGTTTTTAAACTTTTATAAACATTTATTTTTGTTAATAAAGGCTAAAACATCTTTGACAAATGTTTATAATAATTCGTAAATTTTTTCCCTAATATTTTTGTATAAAGCTAAAGCTTCATCAGTGCTTTCCGCCTTCTCATAGTTATTCTCCAGCATCAAAATGTTACATAAGTTCTGAACATTTCTATCACAACAAATATTATCTTCTAAAAATGTATCCTGTTCCTTAAAAAGTGTCACTTCTTCTTCCGATATTGGGACGCAATAATCTTTTGTTCCAAACAATTCAGGTAAATTGTACATCATAATGGGTTTCCCGCATGGTGTTCTACTACGTCTACTAGACGATATACGATGATTGTTCCATTCAAGTGCAACCAGATCCAGCTCTTTCTATAATAAAATAAAATGCATGTTCCCATTGCATACTCGTAAAACAAACTTTTATTAGACAAGTTCCGGAGATTAAGAAATCTGTCCCTATTTGACTATGCACGTACCTGTATTATATGTAAAAGGCAAAATTGAACTAGAGACTTGTCGACAAAAGTGCCGTTGAAAAAATGTTCATCTCTCAGAGCCTCAAACAAGTTCATCCAGTACTGCGCATTTTCCCTCCTTAATATGCTCCACCAGGATTCTATGCGTTGGTTGTGTTGACTTGTGCCATAAATAAATGCTGGTAACGAACGTCGATTTCCAAAAAATCGACTTCTTAAAAAGATCTGGATATGTTCAATATGAAAATTCTCTGTTCCCATATCTGTACGAATGGTTCTTAAGCATCCCCCGCATGTTTCTATAGATGTCAAAAAAAATCCAGATATAACCCGAGGATTGTTGTTTGTATAACTAGCTTTTAACCAGATAATGTGACGTGAGTATCCATCAATACAACCACTTATTGCAATACCGTAAGGTTTTAATTTATCGTAGCCATCTATATGCCACAAGTAGTTTGGTCCTTTATTAAAATATTGTCTTCTTTGCAGTCGTCGCCTTCTCCGCAAAGAAACTCCTCTGGATCTAATTCTTTCAGCAAGAATCTTACTGTACTTCGACGTACTACTAGACCATGTTGCAGACATTTTAGATGCATCCATCTATATCCATGTAATAGCGCACTTCACTTTAAGATAGCACGAGATAGCGATGTTCTACCCTAGCGCTATCCTTGTCAGCCAGTAATGCCAACATAAAAGTACTAAAGTCACAATATATAGGAACTTTTATACTGTTAAATTGGTAACCATAAAACAAAACATAACCTTGTTTCTAGTTTATTGTTTTGTGTATTTGGTTGAGTTTGCACGTGGTTTTAGTTGTTTTCGGAAGCCGCAGTTTATATTATTTTATATAAGTATTTTACAAATTTATTGTTGAATGATAACGTTTACATGTACTTCTTTATTTTCAGATATTTGATATTTGAGTTTGCACGTGGTTAATCGTATTTTACTTAAAAACAGTCTTTTTCAAGACGAAATATGGAAACACCAGGAAAGGTTGTTACTTTGACACCAGGTGATGTACCAGGTGCGCATTTACGACAGGACGGTAACAGAGTTGAAGATCATTCGATATTTGAATTGAAGAGATGGTTAGAATGCCATGGCTTGCAGAAAAATGGCAATAAAGCCGAATTAGTTCAAAGGTATGGGAGATTTAAGATTGTGTTAATTGTATAACTAACGATGTATACATGTTTTTAATTCTAGAGTGCTGAATTGCATAACAGCAGGCCGGGAAAATCAAATTTTGTTGAGTGTAGACGGTGGAAAATGGTATGATGCTAAATGTAACGTAATAGTAAATGCTGCCAGCTCCAGTACTCCTGCCGCAACTGATGAAGAACCAGAAGAACTTGAATGGAAGGAATGGAGGGAATCAATTTGTAGGTAGCGATTACATCCATGATGTCCATGATGCTACAACTGATACATGTTATCATTTAAAAGCAAAGTGCTTTTCGTCTTTTAGAAAAGACACCATTTATTCTTTGAGGATAATTTTAAATAATTTGTCTGGAGCAATAATATCCGGAAGCTGTGAATGTAAGCAATCCGCTCATGGAAAATGTAGCCACGTTAGTGCTGTGCTGCTGTTTCTTGCTAAATTTACAGAAGAACATGGGCATAATAGACAGTCATCTACAAGTAAGTTACGACAGTGGGGATTAGGGGCAAAATTAAAAAAGCCTGGGCCTGTAGCCTCAAAGCCTTATCCCACTGTACGGTTCCAACCGTTGCAGAGGCCTGTGTTTGATCCCAGACCGTTTCAGTACACGAGGGAAGTTAGTGTCAACGATTTTATATGCAACATTCAGGGAGGAAACACCTTAACGATGTTAGAAACTTTACTACCATTAAAATATGATGATTTTGACATGGACAGGGAAGACGTGGAGATTCTTAAAGAAAAAGTTTTAAATTTTAGAAAGAACATGGAAGATTACATGAACACTTATAATAAAAATATTTTTACGATAAAAGGGGCAGAAACCCAGAGATCCGAAGGATGGCACAAGTGGAGACATTACTTCTTCACAGCATCATCAATAAAAATTGCCAGTGCATTGAAAACTACATCAGCAAAATCAAATTATTTGAAAAAACACTTGTGGAATTTAACCCCACATTATGATTATTTATCAAGTTTACAATATGGAATCAAAAATGAAACCTTAGCAAGAAATAAATATATGGCTGGTTATTTAAGTAATGGCGAAAGCGTAGTAGAAGTAGGTCTGTGTGTTAACAAACTTTACCCACATTTAGCTTGCAGTGTAGATGGAGTGGTCATGAAAAATGATAAAAATCAAAGAATTATTGAAATTAAATGTCCATTTAATCTTCGTAATGCAGACCCAAATCATTTTTCTACAGTTTTGACACCCCAACAAAAAGGTTCTTTTTGCTTAGAAGTAGAAAGTGGTATCATAAAATTAAAATCTTATCATCCTTAAGTTTATCAGGTGGCTACTTCAATGTTAATATTTAATGTGCCCTTATGTGACTTGGTGGTATGGTCAAAAGTGAATACGTTAGTGTTTAAAGTTAAATTGACTGATATAGATGCGCATGTGATCGAAGACATTCTATTGAATTTAAAGCATAGATACTATAATATGTATATTCCAGAACTGTTTCTAATGAAACTACCACGAAACCTACCAGTGTATAAACTAACCGGTGTAAATTCAGTATAACATTTTGTATGTTCTTGGTACCTTTATCAGGACTCTCACCAACTTTTTACTAATTTGTGTTATGATTGTATGACAGACATTTTCACCTTAATTTTATGACATGTACGACTATAAATAAATTTAATCATTATTATGTACAACAGTAATAAAATAACAATGAAACTTAGGTATAAGTTCATTAACACACAAATAAATGATTTTCTTATTTAAAAAGATAGCAAAATAAACTCGCAATAAACCAAACTAAGTAAAATAATATACTTTTTTCTACTTTGCGTACGAACATAACCGATTATTATAATTAGCAAACTTAAACAACATTTTCTTGTGAAGTAATTTATTTTCATCATGATACTATTAACAGTAACTAGCAGGCTATAAACTATAAGTTAATGTAGATACTTTATCATTCAGTATTTTTAAAAAAAATACAAATATTGGAACAATTAACAATCTGTATGTATAATTAATTTATTCACATATTAATAAAATACTTATGTAACTAAAGGCTTTTCAAAATTTACAAGAAAACAAATTATACTAAAAATAATCGATATTAGTGGCAACATCGATACACAATTGGTTTTGCTAAAAATTCAAAATTTTTTATTCTATGAATAGCTCGTTCAACGTGAATTCGTCCCTTAGCATTTTTTTTGGTTAATAATTCTTCTTCGGCTGTTAATCGAGATCTACCCGCAAGAAATGGAGGTATGATTAATTTATATTGATTTTCGTCACAAATATCTTGTATGGTAAAGCCCCTGTCAACCATTAATACATCACCTTTTTCTAAAAAAATTTGAATATCGCATGATTTAAACAGTGCATTGTCTGAGATACATCCTTCATAACCCTCACTATTATAAATTACAGCACCTTTTGTTGAAACACCTACTAGAAATTTTACCGTGTTGTAATGTTTATAACTCGAATGAGTATTGCCTTGTCTTTGAAAATTTCGTGACATCTGCATTTTAATTTCTGTACTGTCCAACACGACTGTAATGTTGTCTTTGAATGTTCGGAAACAGGAAGGCATTTCATTCCTTGGCATATTGCGAGATCCTTTGAATAGGTCACTTCTTAAACAACAACACTGTAAATATAAAAACTGCACCCATGTGTGAAAAATGATTGAAACATAGGCTACACTAATTTTATAAAAAATTGATAATTCTTTTAACGTGTATCCTCTTTTCATCCGTATTAAAGTTAAACACAGTTTGTCTTTATCACTAAGTAGTTTTATAGCTTTTAATTTCATAGGTGTTCCTTTTTTGGTAGTATACTTTAATTTTGGCATTACAGTTGGGTCCAAAAATGTAAATAATGCTTCAAACTGCGGCACCGTTAAACTGGTAAAATATTTAAAATACCTTTTTGTTGATAATGAGTCAAACAGTAAATTGTTATTTTGGTAAAGTGCATTTTCTTTGATGTTACGATTACCAGCAAATAAATTTCGAGGAACTGTTTGTGTAGTCTGATTCACACTAGTTTTTGCTTTTAAAATCTTCACATAATTATGGTCGGTCGTCTGGTTACTCTGAACAGAATTTTCCAAAGGAATTACGACGTCTTGAACACTGTCTCCACATTCTTGTTCTGCACCGATTTCAAAATTTTCTCGGACTTGGTGTGCTATTGGGTCACATTTTCCAACATCGAAATGGTTTTCACAAATATAGGTGTTTTTTGTGATATTCTCCATCGTCAGTTTTTTATTTCCACATAATTCTAACCACAACATACATTTGATTGGTTTTATCTTGGGTTTTGGAAATGGATGGTACCACAGATTTTTAAAACTTTTTGATTTGATTGTACTTTTGCAATCCAATTTAGGCATCTTGCTCTAAATATCATTCAACAATAAATTTGTAAAATACTTACATAAAATAATATAAACTGCGGCTTCCGAAAACAACTAAAACCACGTGCAAACTCAACCAAATACACAAAACAATAAACTAGAAACCAGGTTATGTTTTGTTTTATTACCAATTTAACAGTATAAAAATTCCTATATATTGTGACTTTAGTACTTTTATGTTGGCATTGCCGGCTGACAAAGATAGCACTAGGGTACAACTTTTCTCTCACTTGTTTCAAGGTCAAATTTACAGTGAAGTGCGCTATTGAGAGCTAGTTTCTAACTGATACCTGATAAAATCCAGTATTTCATATGGATTGGAATAAGGCTTTCTTCTGTGCAATTTTAAGTTCTTCAAAATACGTTTTAAATGTCTGGAACTAACGTCAATACTATGTCTAAGGCTCAAAAAGCTTCTTATTTCTTGTTGTTCTAAGCCCAAACCGAAATAGAACTTTATTAAATTATTTCGATCACAAATATAGTGATCCATTTTGAAAACTATATTGTGGACCAAAAATTAATATGTATTGTTCAGCACAAAAACCAGATGAACCCACTAATCAGTAGACGATTGTGAGTGCGAATTTAAATCTGGCAGTGCGACTTTAAATCTCGCAGTGCGACTTTAATTCTGACAGTGCGACTTTAAATTTGGCATTGCGACTTTAAATCTGGCAGTGCGTCTTTAAATCTAGCAGTGCGACTTTAAATCTGGCAGTTCGACTTTAATTCTGACAGTGCGACTTTAAATCTGGCATTGCGACTTTAAATCTGGCAGTGCGACTTTAAATACAATAAAACATGCTGATGGCCCTTCTAGACCATCGTACGAGAGAGCCAAAGGTATGTACA
This sequence comes from Limonius californicus, assembly GCA_014611495.1. NCBI lineage: Eukaryota > Metazoa > Arthropoda > Insecta > Coleoptera > Elateridae > Limonius > Limonius californicus. The sequence goes on along the minus strand of JABXWE010104221.1, from coordinate 3,594 downwards.
ATTTACATCATGTTCCATTGGGAGGGGTTTTTTTTACCTATGAAACGAGCTATACAATTTAATGGAAATTTGATTGGTTGAGCAAACTTTTTGTATTTTTACAGGGACTCCTTTATCAGGTGATATAATTAGCGAGAAGGCCAAATTTTTTTCCGCCAACTAAATCAATCTCAAGATTTCAAAGCAAGTTCTGGGTGGCTTCACAAATTCAAAGAAAGATTTGGTATCAGACAATTGAGTATTTCTGGTGAGGTGCTCTCTAGTAATGTTGATGCTGTAGAACCCTTCAAAAAGAAATTATTGTTGAAAATAAAAGAAATGGACCTTCAATTGGACCAGATTTACAATGCAGACGAGAGTGGTTTGTTCTGGAGGGTCTTGCCAAAGAAAACATTAATTCATCGTGGCGAGAGGTCTGCCCCTGGGAGAAAAATTAGTAAAGAAAGGATAACTTTCATGCCCTGTGCTAATGTTACGGGTAGTCACAAATTGAAACTGCTGGTACTAGGAAAAGCAGCAAAACCTAGGGCCTTTGCAAATTCCGTTATTCCAGTTTGTTATAAAGGCCAGAAAAAAGGCTGGGTTACCAAAGATCTTTTTCGTGAGAGGTTTCACGCAGAATTTGTACCAGCAGTAAAGCAAAAACTACGTGAATTGAATTTATTTCAAAAAGCACTTCTGATATTAGATAATGCTCCAGGACATCCCGACGATTTAGTCGGTGATGATGGTCAAATAGCTGTTATGTGCATGCCCCCCAATTGTACACCCTTAATACAACCCATGGACCAACATGTCATACAAGCTGTAAAGCGCTTTTATCGAAAAAAGTTGCTCAGAACAATCGTGAATTCTGAAATCGATATTCCTACAACATTGAAAAAAATAAACCTAAAAAATGTGGTCTATTCTGTGGATGAAGCATGGCAGCGTGTAAATGATGAATTGATTAAAAAATCCTGGAAACCATTGTTACCGCATCTGTCTAATAAATTTGATGATGAAGACGAAAACATTCCGTTGTCACTTCTGAGAGAAAAGCTTCTTAAAGAAAAAGAACCCCACGACTTCCAGACTGAGATGAATGAGATAAGAAATTTGAGTGAGAAAATCAATGAAGATCTACAGCTTACAATGGCAGAAATTGAAGAATGGGTTACTGGAGAAAATGAAACTGAGGTATTTTTAACAGATGATGGCATCATCAGGGAATTTGAAGCAGATTCTGGCAGAAACAGAGAATCTAGTTCTTCTTGTGATGATGAAGTTTATTTAAATACCATTATACACAAAGAAACTGTTTCTGCCTTCAATACCTGTATCACATGGGCATCAGAAAATGGCATACCATCCCACCAAGTGCTTTTGCTGCGTGATCTTCGTTACAAGGCAATCAAAGCCGAAATGGATTCTAAGAAACAACAAACTATCAAACAATTTTTCCCTGTTTTGCAAAAATAAGTTTGTGTTTATGTATTTTGTAGTTTGCATATTTTTGTTTTTTTCTGAATTTTCACAGAATGTGTTTCTATTTTTTATGAGTTTATATTTTATTTAATAAAATTTTTATTGAGATTACGATCTTGTATTAATGATATCTAATAAATAAATAGAATATCCAATAATCCGGACAAATCGATAATTCGGACACAACTCGTGCATTCAATTGTCCGGATTAAAGAGGTTATACTGTATTACAATAAATTTTGACCTAATGCAAAATCAACCATTGCCAACAACCCAAAGTTTTGTATTGTAATCCATACACCCAGTGGGACATTAAATAAAGACACTGTTCATTTTTATAGATGGTTAGAAAATAAATTTGCGCGACCTTGTAATGAAATAGTGTCATGTGTGTTATGTAAAGTTTGATTATTTTTTGTATTTTGGCGCCTTACTTAACTTTGAGCTCGCATGCGCCAACCCCCTAGTTTTTTAGCACGCTCCCTTACGAGTAGGGAGCACCTATCTTTTATGTGTCGTTGTTGAAAGCGAAGGTCTGTTGCACAGCCTCCGCCCAGTAATGTATTTAATAAATAGTTTATTGTGTTAATTTGTTTCACTTGCAAAACCTTATCAGACCTCTAAGGGGCGCCTAGACAACGCCCTTGGTCTCGAAAAATATCGAGCTCACAACCAGCGAGCAACAAGCTATATAATCAATGATTTATCAGTAGCATTTTATGTTACTTAATCAATCAAAAACAATGTGTAAGGCATTTTTTGATTACTATACTAATGGCCAAAGTAAAAGAAAATAATATAAAAACAATCCGTCTGTTTTGTAATAGCTGCACAGAACAAAACAAATACTATACAATGTTGCTAGCATTAACTTCTTTGTGTGAGAAGTACGAATTAAAGTTTGAATGGTTTTTCCCAGTGAGGGGACACTCCTATATGGCAGCTGATAAGGCGTTTGGCCTTGTCGAAAAAAAACTTAGAAAACATGGGACAATTTTGTATCCTGCAGATTACGACAAACTTTATCAATCTGTTGGAACTTTGCATAAACTAGGTCATACTGTTATACCCCGTGATTGGAAATCGACATGTAAAGCATTACCGAGAACTACGAAAACTTTTAAAATTACCACTGTTACTGAAAAATCCTAATAAAAAGCGAATTGGTCTCAAGCGAACTTATTACGGAGACTTTTGCTTTCATGATATTCTGAAAAAGGGAAAAGTCTTCTCCAACATGGACAAACTTGCAGCAGTACTGCAAAAAACTAATCATGTTAGCACAAAAAAAAAATGAAAAATGTGATAGAACTATTAACTGCGATGGGCTTTAATCACGAAGAAATGCCTTACTATAAAACTTTACCGAGCGGACAAAACGAAGATAATGAAGAAAATACAGCGTGTTCAGCGAGGAATGACACAGCGTGATATCTCGAGAAAGCTTGCAGATTTTAAAATTCTGAAAACTTTGTTATAAATGTAAGGTATGGGCACATATTTTGTGATAAAGTTTTTAAATTAAATGCGTCACCGCCAGGTGGCGCTACGTAACTTAATTTTTTAAATAGAATACCCTAATTTTTATTTTATTTTTGGATTTTGCAATATATTTGTGATAACTTTTCTTATAACTGCTACCAACATATCTGGTTTACTTTTCGAGAAAATAATAATTTTTATAAATTTAACATGTACGTCGGTACCTACATAAATGCTTTAAAAATTCGAATGAATGAAGATAAATTGATAAATTTTATATCAAATCAATGATAAAAGGATTGTAGGGCAAAAACCCAAGGAAAAAATCAACTGAAAAAAAATCCAAGGAAAAAAATCCATAGGGAAAAAAATCCAGGAAAAAAAATCCAAACTATCAAATGAAGTGATTATAATTTTTAACAGCCAAACCTAACCTAAGCTAACCTAACCTAACTTAAAACTTTTTTATCTTTCAGTATTGTTGTCTACTTTTCTTTTTTCTATTTAAATAACCTAACCTAACCTAAAACTTTTTTATCTTTCAGTATTGTTGTCTACTTATCATTTTTCTATTTAAATAATTAACCTAACCTAAACTAACTTAACCTAAAACTTTTTTACCTTTCAGTATTGTTGTCTACTTTT
>JABXWE010104219.1:0-24970 GCA_014611495.1 Limonius californicus | reverse complement strand
GTCGCTACTACTCGGTCAATTAGGCTTTGTAGTCCTTCAGCGCTGTCGGCAAGTAACACCGTGTCATCCGCGTATCTCTAATTGTTCAACACCTCTCCATTAATAATGATACCTTCCTCCATTCCATTTAAGGCTTCTTTGAAGAGCATTTCTGAGTAAGCGTTAAATAACAGCGGTGACAATATGCATCCTTGTCGTACTCCTCTCTTCACTGAAAATTCTAGCGAGAATTCGTTATCCACGCGAACAGTTGCTTTTTGGTACAGATACAGATTTGTTATGAGGCGTATGTCTTTGTCATCGATTCCGGATTCAATCAAAATTTCAATAAGTTTTTGGTGCTGCACTTTGTCGAATGCTTTTTCAAAGTCTATAAAGCGTGCATATACATTGCAATTAATGTCGCGCGCCCTCTGGATGAGAACCTGTATACTAAACAGGGCTTCCCGGGTCCCTAGTCCTTTCCTAAAACCAAATTGGACATCACTAATGTTTTCCTCCAGTTTCCTGTATATACGCGCGTGCAAGATGTTCAGCAGAATTTTTAAAGCTTGACTCATCAGGCTGATGACTCTGTGGTCTACACATTTGTTGGCGTTTTTTTTCTTCGGCAGAGGTATAAAAGTTGACATAAACCAGTCTTTTGGTAGTAGCCCAGTTTCATAAATTTTACTGATTAACTTTGTTAAGAGTTTAAGCTGATTATCCTCTAGTAGTTTGAGTATTTCACCCTGTATTAGATCTGGCCCAGGGGCTTTGTTATTCTTCAGTCGTTTTACTGCTTCTGCTACCTCATCTAGTGTTATTTCTGGGCCCACATTTCCTTGTATGGTAACGTCTATTTGTTCTTTGTCTCCAAATAATTCTTCCATATATTCTTTCCATCTACCTAATATTTTGTCATTTTTTATAATCAATTTGTTATCTGAGTCTAGAATAGCATTATTATTTCGTGATTTTTTGATTCCTGCTACTTCTTTGATTTTCTTGTCTAAGTTTAATGTGTCATGTTTTTCTTGTAATGTTTCAATTTCCTTACACTCACTGTCTAACCATAACTCCTTTGCTTTCTTTATCTTTCTATTAATTATTCTGTTTATTTCTTTATATTTTTCTTCATTTCTATTTCTGAATTGTCTTCTTTTATCCATATATTGTAATATTACGTCAGTCATCCATTCTTGCCTCTTTATTCTCTTTTCCTGGTTTCAACTCGTTTTCTGTCACGGCAATAATAGTGTTCTTCATTTTGTTCCACATATCCTCTATATCTATATCTTCGTCTTCATTGTGTTGTTCTGGGATTGCGGCGTTTATTCTGTTATTAAGTTCCTCGTTAACTTTCGTTTTCGTGTTGTGGTCTTTTAGTTTTTGTAAGTCAATTCGTTTTGGTGGTTTCTTTTTCTGAACTCTTTTTAACCATAATTTAATTCGGGCTAACAGAAGGTTATGATCTGAGGGGACATCTGGTCCTGGATATGTTTTTGCTGATTTAATGGCGTTTTGATACCGTTTATTCACCAAAATGTAATCTATCTGATTTCTTATGATTCTTTCGGGACTATCAGCCGGAGATTTCCACGTGTAGAGTCTTCGGGGTGGTAATTGAAAATATGTGTTCATTATTGCAAATTCCTTTTCTTGACAGAACTGAATAAGTCGATCTCCTCTATCATTTCTGATTCCCAGTCCAAATCCTCCTACTACGTTCTCTACCGCTCCTTTACCCACCTTGGCATTGAGATCGCCTAATATGACGTTGATCTCTCGTTTCTTTGTGTGTTTTAGCACCTTATTTACCTGTTCGTAAAAATTCTCTATTTCCTGATCTGCGCTTTCTGCGGTTGGAGCATATGTCTGTATAATATTCATGTTGAATGGCTTTGCACTGATCTCTAAGTAGTGCTATTCGCTCTGAAATGCATATAAAATTAATCACTGCGTTGTTTATTTCTTGGTTAACAATTATAGCCACTCCATTCTTATTTTTTGTTGTTGTATCTCCGGAGTAGTATATATGGTAGTCATTTATCTTACAATGACCTGAATCAGGCCACCGCACCTCACTGCAGCCGAGTATATCTATTCTAAGGCATTGCATCTCTTTAATTACTTTTGCCGCTTTTCCGGCTTGGTACATGCTTCACACGTTCCATGTGCCTATTATTTTTTCATTTTCCATTTTTTGAAATACCAATCGTAAATGAAAAGAGAGTGTGGCTACTGTAAATCACTTTTATTGTAGTTTTTAGCAACTATGATACACAACTATGTTAACAAGTTAAAAGTTTGATTTGATTTACACTTTTAGATAAATATTAGTGATTTTTCATAAACCATATCCTTACTATTTATCAAATTTAAAAAATATTTGCTAAAATCTAGATTTAAGAACACTGCGGTACACTATCTTAGCACCTATCTCATTGATTCAAAAAACTACAGGGCATTTAATTTAAAAACAAATTTCATCGGAGGTGTTCAGAATTGACAGAGCATTTTCTAACATGTACACCCATATTTAAACCAAAAACAAATTTTCCGTGATCTCTATTAATAACGAAGTTATTGCTTGTTAATTGATTCACAAACACACTGTAAAATTATACCGTTTGTTTTAGGATCAAGATGGCCATGACAAAATCAAAGAACTGCGCCGTATAGCCTTTGATGGTGAAGGAACCGGAGGAACCCGTGGCCCAAGCGGGTTTACTCGTGACTACAAAAAACTGGGGTTCAAAAATGACATAAACCCCGCTTTAGACTTCATAGAAACACCTCCCGGTTTATTGGCCCTCGATTGCATGATTTACTTTGCACGGACGTACCCAGACAGTTACACAAAGTTGGTGCTAGAAAACAGCTGTCGTGCGGATGAACACGAATGCCCGTTTGGCCGGGCCAGTGTTGAGTTAGTTCGTATCCTATGCGACCTCTTAGCAATTGGGGAATCCCCCTCTGAACAAGGCCAATCTTTCCAGCCCCTGTTTTTCACCCACGACCACCCTTTTGAGGAGTGTTTCTGTATTTGCATCATGCTGTTAAACAAGACGTGGAAAGAGATGCGTGCAACTGCCGAGGATTTTGGTAAAGTGGCCAGTGTGGTTAGGGAGCAAATTGTGCGGGCACTTACTGTGTCCCCACCATCACTTGATCAACTAAAAGCCCGCTTGCAGCTTCTAACTTACAGTGAAATTACAGCCCTATGGCAGCAGGAGCGCACATCTCGGGAGGAGTGGGAATCCCACGCAAGGCCTATAGTGGAACTACGTGAACAAATCACCCCAGAAATTTTATCTCTAATAAAACAGCAAAGGTTGGCTTTTTTGGTGGAAGGCACCCGCTTTACCAAGTACTCAGCCCGTGGGCAACGAATCAAGGACAAATTTTGGTACATGCGGCTGTCTCCTAACCACAAAGTTCTTCATTATGGAGATTGTGATGAGAAAAGTGCGCCGACTATTGAAGAACTGGGTTCCAAGCTGGCTGTGTCAGATATAAGAGCTCTTCTGGTGGGCCGAGATTGCCCCCACATGCGTGGTCGAAAGTCCTCCCATCATCTTGCATTTTCGCTGGCTTTGGAAGGAGTCGACTTACAGTCTTTGGATTGTGTGGCCCCGGATGAGCTAACTTTAGCCTATTGGACTGATGGGATCAACGCACTGTTGGGGCAACGGATGCAGAGCCGTGAGACTGATAAGGATTTAGATACCCTGTTATCTATGGAAATTAAATTAAGACTGCTGGATGCTGAAGGAGTTACTATACCCCAGGATCCTCCTCCAATTCCTCCTGACCCACCACATTATCAGTTCTGTTATGATTTGAAGTAATATAAGTTAGGCCTATGATATTTTTAAGTAAACATGTAATTTATTTTTTAAATTTTTATTTAGATTACGTATAACAATTGGTATTAATGCATGTGCTAGATCTAATTTTTATTATGAATGGTTAAAGAAAATACTCTTATGTATGTGATAGGAAAAATAAAATTTGTATAGTAATGGCAGTTTCATAACTACATCTCCGGGGTGTTTCAGTATTCCGAGAATTGATGATTCTAAGTATTAATCAGTGGCGTGCAATCCGTCGAAGCTGTGAAAGCGCCGCTTCCCTTGTATTTTCTAAAATAATTGATACATATTGTGCGATTATTTTCATATTTGCACGTCTCTGAATTACTTTAAATTAATATTTTATTATAACAGCATTATGTTTCTTATTACAAACTTGTATACTACATGTGAAAAACAGTGATCAGATTGCTATTGTATATTCGAATATCAATTCGTGTAGGGCAAACTTGCCTTTCTTCGCAGTATTCTTAATTTCGCAATATTTTTCGCGATCTTTACGAAATAAGGAATAGTATTTTGATGCAGTTTGAAAGATTGAGTTTCTAACGTAAGTGGCCATATATTTTTTGTTTTTTGAACCATCCCGTTAACTGGTGTGGTTCCCAGATAGGAGCATTTTTATTAAAAGGTTATGTTAAATGCTGGGTATGTTTAGTTGTTTTTGCAAAGGTATGAATTTTAATTTTTTTATTAAAGAAGTTATCCACTTTGATCAATTTGTTTTGCATGGTATTATTGAAGAAACCATACACGTTTTTATGGTAACATTAGTTTTTACAACACTCCCCAACTGTAAGCGCAAAGCACAATGTCCGCTACTCAAAAATTTTGTTTCAGTTGGTAAATTTGGCAAACATCGTGAATTAAGGACTTATTAAAAAATCTGTTTGTGAATGTTTAAGAAATAATTCGAACGCTCTGATGAAGCAGGTGTACCATACAATCACCATCACATTATTTATTATTTTTTTTTGAGTAGGGTCTACATCACGGTCATTGATGTACTAAAAAATTCCTATTTTTTTACAGAGGGTGTTTTAAATTTTTAATGTTAAGTTAAAACATTTGGTAGAAATTTGGGTTTAAACATTTATCAAATTGCTTCTTTCAGTTACTGACCTTACGTGCGTAGTAAAATGCCTGGAAAAAGGGGAAAATATCGAAATTATTCGCAACAAGCGCATTCTGCAGTTCAAAAAGTTTTAAGTGGGTGGTCGACTTATAAAGTGGCAAAACATTTTGACCTTCCTTACAACACATTAAAGGATGCTCTGAAGGTTAACCGAGGCCCACTCTGGGTATAAAATTGGGCAAACCATTTAGTCTCACTAGTGAGGAAGAGCTTGGCCTAGTGAAATATATAATAGACATGCAGGAGCTTGGCTTTGGGCTTTCGGCCACAGAAGTAAGAAAATATGCTTTTAAAATTGTAGAAAAAAGCGGCCGAAAACACACTTTTAACTCAGAAGAAGAACTAGCAGGTTGGAAATGGTAGAATAATTTTAAAGGCTTCCAGAATATTTACCTGTGGCTCGGGCTGCTGCAACTGTCAAAGAACTGTGACACTCCGGCCTGGTGCCGGATAACTCAGAGCCGGGGTTCACTAGAGAATAAGAATTATCGATCGGATTAACAATTTTATTCCTATAATTTACAATACTACCTTAACTAAAATACTTGATTCAAATGTATATTTACAATAATAAAATGAAAAGAATGACTGAAATATTTATATACAATAATAAAATTAAAATTAAATCTGCCTGGGCTCGGTCCTGGAAGATCGACGGTCTGGTCACTGGAAATGCGGGGCCAGCGCGATGCAGTCTCGCTGCTAACAGCCGGCGACTCCTTTGTATCTCCGAGGTCACGTTGTTAACTAAATAACTTTCGATTATCGTAATGGAAATAAACGGGTTATTTGCAGGTACTGTATTGCAGCACTTCTGTGGAACTCATGTTTTAGCGACCTAGTAATTTAAATAACTCGTTCGGGTGCCTACAACGGGAATAATAGTGCTATGAATTTTCCGGTGTTACAGGTTGTCTTTCCCCGGTGTTAATCGCAACGTTGTAAAATGTGGTGTTTTCGCCAGTATTGTGTAGTCGTTTAGAATTCTTATGGCAGTCACTAATTATCAAGATCGGGGTAACCCATTCTAGCAACTAGTGGTGCGCTATTCGTTGTAAATTCTTTAAACGACTTTCAATGCGGTGTATCTCAGGGAAGGAGTAAAGAGATTTTAATTGTTCGGGAAAATTATATGTAGGACTCTATTAAATGTAAGATCGGGGCGACCCAGTCTAGCACAATAGGGTGAACAGCAGGGAACAAGATTACCTTTTCAAAGGACGGGTTCCCCCATCCTGATCAAGGGTACACGGAAAGTAATTCCTGGATTAAAACTGTCAAAGGGCGGGTTTCCCCATTCTGATCCAATGTTTAATGGAATTCTAGGATTTTAGGTATGCGGTGTACTGGGTTTAATTACACGATTCGGTTTATACAGTGTGTCCCAAAAAGTTTTATACAAATGGAGAAAAAGTTTATCTTACATTTCACAAAAAAAAAATATTCTTGATAAAAAGCTCTGCATGACTAGTAGATCCATAATTAAATACAAAATTTTTAAAGCATTAGCTGGAATACAGGGAAAATCAAAATCATGTGATTTGCAGTGAGAGTAAAATACGTTCAAACTAGTGGAGGGCAAAATGTTCATTGAAATTGTTATTAAGTAGCAAAAAATTATGCACACTTGTAGATTAGTGATTTTCCCAGATAAAAATTACAAGATATTCTTAATTAGATTATTTATTGAATAAAGGAATAAAACATGATAAAAAATTGATTGGGAACATGTAAAATTACTTGAATTACTACGGAACTTCAACGTATCCACCATCCCTTTCTAAACAGGTGATTGTTCGTTGATTGAATTCTTTTATGACATTTCGAATCACATCTGGAGTTATAGCTTCACATGTTTCTCTAATGATTCTTTCAAGATGATCAACATCTTGAAATGGCCTCTGAAGGTATACCTTTTCTTTCAATTAGCCCCACAAAAAAAGTCTAGAGGGGTAATGTCCGGCGACTTTGGAGGCCAAAGCAACTCCATGTACCTCCCGATCACTTTACCGTTAAAAGTGTGGAGGAGAAAATTTTGCGAACTTACTGTAACATTAGACGTAAACGTTGCTTCGTCAGAGAAAAGTACTTGTCGTGTCATAAATCTGTTATCTTCCACTTCTCCTTGGATACGAGCACAAAATTCGAACCTTCGTTCAACATCTCCTTCTTTTAAAGTATGGGTAAATTGGGGTTTGTATGGTTTAAATTTATTTGACTTTAAAATTCGTGCAACTGTAGTTTTACTTACATTCAATAAATTGGATCTTTCTCGAAGTGAATATTTTGGATTTTCCACGACCGATAGCATCACATCAGTTTCAATATCTTCATTTCTAACCCATGCCCACTGTTTCTTTCTAAATTTATTTTCAAAACTTCCAGAACTCTTGAATTTATTTATTACATATCTGACAGTTGTGAAATGTATTATTTTATCAGGGTGTCTATTATTAAAGATTTCTGCTGCTTCCCTACATGTTTCATAATTTTCTCCAACAATGAGAACAATTTCAATTTTATCTTCAATACTCAGTTTTACTGGCATTTCTAATTATTGCAAACACACACTGATGTAACATTTGACATTTGTTGACAGTTATTAGATATTCCAAAGCACTCTATCAAGATCGTGTTTAAAAAGGATGAGTAACACAAAATCAGGCGCTTATTATGAACGGGATCTTACGATGTTTCGTACTGCGCATTAATCTAACAATTGCTGAAGTGTTTATTGAAATATCTTTTAATTTTTATCTACAAGTGTGCATAATTTTTTGCTACTTAATAACAATTTCAATGAACATTTTGCCCTCCACTACAGTTTGAACGTATTTTACTCTCACTGCAAATCATGATTTTTATTTTCTTTGTATTTCAGCCAATGTTTTAAAAATTTTGTATTTAATTATGGATCTACAAGTCATGCAGAGCTTTTTATCAAGAATATTTTTTTTGTGAAATGTAAGATAAACTTTTTCTCCATTTGTATAAAACTTTTTGGGACACACTGTATAAGTTCAAGTTACTGGATTGGCTTTATACTGGTCTCGGAGCTGTAATTTTCTCCGGATTTCGACGTAGAAGCTCTGGTTCGAGGACTGGTTCCTGGACTGGTTTCTGGGCTGGTTTCGAAGCTGGTTTCAGGTCTGGTTTCTAGGCTGAACTTCTTCCTCTCGATCTCGACTCAAAAGTTAATGAATTTAGCTCCGAAATTCATTTTTATATCCCTGGTCCGGCTGATTTCCCTCGTTCTGGCTTCGTGTCGGGCCGGGTACGGAGTGGGGTCGCGCATAGGTTTGCTACTACCAGCGCCTTTCCGGCGAAACAATAACGCGGAAAGTTTCTAAATAAATTAAAAACGCGTTCTGGCCAGAAACTTCGTTACAGAACATGTAGCAGAATTCCACACTAATATAGAAACAGCTGTGACCAAACATGGACTAGATGGGAAACCACATGCCATCTGGAATGTAGATGAAGCCGGATTTACTTTTGTTACTAAGCCAGGGAAAATTGTGGCTCCCAAAGGCAGTAAAAGAATTTACCAAACTACAACTGCTGAGAGAGAGGGGAGACAATTACTGTTGTTCTTACCATAAATGCAGCTGGTCAGAGTGGGCCCTGCCTTATAATTTTCAAAGGAAAAAAAGCTATATCAGATGAAATGAAAGCTGCTGGTCCAGCCAATGCTATGGTCACCGTTTCAAAAAATGGATGGATCAACAGTGAAATTTTCTTGAAATTTCTCCATCATTTTGTAGAATTTCTTCCACCAACAAAACCCATCCTTCTTTTAATGGACTCCCACAGTAGCCACGTTTCTCCAGAAGCACTTCACTTTGCTTACGGGAATCAGATCATATTTCTTACTTTCCCTTCGCACACCACGCACCTTTTACAACCACTCGACCTATCAGTTTTTGGTCCTATGAAAACCCTTTGGAAGCAGAAAGTAAAAAAAATTCTAAAAGAATCCGGCTACAAACCAACAAGAAAGGATTTTTTGCCTGCTTTCTCTGAAGTTTATCAAGCATCAGTCAGTATGAAAAACATCTGCAGTGGATTTAGAAAGTCTGGAATCTACCCTTTGAATAAAGTAGTTATTCGAGAAGAAACTTTCAAAATAAATTCCATGGTTGCAGCCACTCCACCATTCAACTACCACCAGATGTTTCCTTTTCAGGAACCAATGCTTCGGCATTAAAAAGTCTACCTGTTGCTGTTTCAAGTGATTTAAAAGATATTTCACCACTACCCACCCCTATCAGAGGAATAAGAAAGAGAAAAAGTGACGCTCAGCAGTCTCGTCTGTTTGACAGTAAACCAACAAGACCACTTGAATCTCCAAAGCCATCCACTTCCCGAACGGCCAAACCCTCCAAGAAGAAGTCTCGTAACACCAAACCTAAATCTTTTGCTGCAAAAACTAGCAGAGTGAATCAAGAGATGTGTTCTACATGTGGTTAAATTTATGCAGATGATAATGATATTGATGGTTCATGGATTCAGTGTTTGAGCTGTACCGCATGGTACCATGAATCTTGTCAAGGTCTGGAAGAATACCACACGAATTTTATTTGTGTTATGTGTGAAGCACATGCACATTCAGACGGATTGAATTTCTTTTTTGTCAATAAGAATTTGTTTTGCTGATATAGGTAGTTTTTTAATAAAGAATTTTCTAAGAAATCTATTTAGTGACGCAAAATAACAAGCAAAACAATGTACTGCGGAATTAGGAAGATACCTGCGAAATAAGGCAAACGTGCTGCGAAATAAGGTGCTGCGAAATTAAGAACAGTGGGACATGTTGTTCTCATCATCATCATCATCATCTGACATAACAATTAATATAAACATATTACTTCCAAGTAAAAAAAAATAACATGTTATATACCTACCTCAATGGTTGATTAAGCTAGAACATTGCTAACAGCTATTTAAAGTAGGAAAATGAGAGATTGTTTAGAAATGGTTGCGAAATTAGGCAAGTTTGCCCTATGCTTATTCCCAATGGAAGCGTTGTATTGTAGAATACGGGATAGCTTCCACGGCAAAAATATTGGAATCGAGTAAAGCAGCCAGATTAACGCCTTCACGCTTGCATGCGCTTTACAGATCACCGTGCAGAAGTCGTGGATGCTACACACCAAAATATCGTATAATGCTTCCACTAATTCTATCTATTTGACAAAGTGGATTGTTTTAATTTTCTTTAAAATTATATTCATACAACTGAAGAATATTTTGTACAAGGTATGTATATCCACCGTACATTTTATTTGGCCAAGTAAGTTTTCATAATTTTATTTTATGTCATGGCTAGTGATACAGAATGTAATTGTGATATTGAAAATTTATTTTAAAATGTTTTGGCTCAAGACCATAAAATGAAAAAGAAAACGTTAAAGGGTGTTCCAATAAGACGGATCGATGTTAACAGTAAACAAGACAATGTTATTTCTTAAAAAAATTTGATTTCTTTATTGAATCATGTTATTTGGTACATGGCAATTATGTGTGAAAGATAATATTGCTCAAATGTTCGCTAAGGTTTTGGCGGCACACCTCCACTCGATGGTCAAAATTTTTGATGTCATTTCTGCATAATTCTAATATTTGTTACCAAAAAAAAACCACATGCTGAAATAGGATTTTTAAAACTTTAAGCTTGTAATTTCTTCAACCTTCTAGGAATTATTTTTAACGGAAACAAAGATTTAGGTATCTTTACAAATCCTACTTAGTAAGCCTTTGTACGTTGGTATGATTCATGGATTGTTAATAATTTGAAATTTCCATTTTAAGACGGGTAGGGTTACAACAAAAGTTTCATTACCTTGTAGCCGTTTGCAGTAGCCAACATGCCAAAAGCGGGTAGCTCCAGTGGCGGCTTGTACTAAAGGGCACAAGGGCACGTGCCCACCCAACCACCAAGATAAACACAGCAAGAAATTCGCATGTAATTCAGTGCATTATTTTAATTTCATTATTTTAACGATGGTATCAAATTTTCCTTCCGCACCAAAGGCGCGGCTAACACGCTCAAAACTATGTTCCGGGGAACGCTCTGATTTGTACCTATTAAGAGCAAGATTCTCTTGCCTATCGGTTATCTTCGCTATACGCGATATACCAGGCGAATGGGGTACCGAGCAGATTGTTCCCCATTTAAAGTCAACGTTTGAATTTCGACCGCAGTGTTTTGTTTTCGCGCAATCGCGCGTTTGAATTCAAAGATGAACGCGACGTTTTTTCAATGATGGAAGTTAATTGTGTGCAAAAAGATCGACTGAACGCATTGGCGGTCCTATCAATAGAAAAGAAGTTCGTCCAGCCTATCCCGGATTTTAACAACAAAGTCATAGACGTCTTTTTCAGCATGAAAAATAGGAGAGTGGATTTTATGTACAAAAAATAGGTAAGTTTTTTCTTGTGCCCACACTCTTTCTTAACTCACGAGCCGCCACTGGGTAGCTCTAAAGCCGAATTAATTAGGAGGTGGTTGAAAGCCTATACATGTTTTAAATACGGTGGAAGTGTTGTGTACATTGTTGTACAAAGTGATTTTTTAAAAAGTCAATTGCAGCAAGCCTAGAAAAAAAGCTATTCTGTCTGCAGTCAGCTGTAATGAGCTTTGAATGACATTTACCTGTATGTCAAACTGTGTGACAGTTCAGGTAGTTAAAAATTTTGGCCCAACAAAATGTGAAAATGAACAAGTATTTAGTAATTTATTACGGTAAGTAAATTACAGGTTTTTCGTCAAGATTTCTTTCTTTCTGTTACAATTTTCATATTGTCAGATTCTAAAGCTTAATATAGACGGGACAATCCGTAGGCTACTGCAATTGACTTTTTAAAAAATCACTTTGTATATACGTACATGTAACACCCACGAAAACAAGTGTTTGCTCTATTTGACTTCACGTTTCGTAGGCTAGCACACGTTTTTTTTTCCACTTGATACACAACTATTGCGTAACTTAGTAACAAAACTATTTCAAAATTAACATTTTTACCGATAAAAGTAAACAAAAAGTTTCACTAGATCAACATGTCAACAAGCGTCCACATCGAAAAAGCAAAAATGAAAACCGACTAACACAAGTACTATTAGGTACCTACTTAATTATGTGAGCAAAACTGAAGATGTCAGTAACTTCAATCAAGATCTGTACAAACTGATATTTTTTCTTACAATATTCCATTTCACAATTTGGACAAACCAGAGTTCACAGATTTCTTGGCGAAATACGCAAAAGAAAAGGTAGTTCCTCGCCGAACAGCTTCCAGACCATGCCTTCCAAAATTATATGAAGAGGGTATTCAAAAAATTGGGGAGGTCATTTCGGACATATTACATATCTGGTTTAGTATCGACGAAACGACTGATGCCAAAGAAAGATTGTTGTTGATGTTCTGAATGGTAACCCTTCTTTCAGTTATTTAGTTGCTGTTAAGCAATTAGAAAAACAAATCATGTAACAATTTCGCGTTTTGTTAATGATACCCTTGCCCTTGCGTTTTTATATTTACCGAACCAAATATCGAAAGATCGTATTTTATATATGGTAACTGATGGTGCAGCGTATATGGAAAAAAGGATTCCTTAAATCACCGCTTCGCATCAAGCTGATCCAACTTACAAGGAACAACTGAAAGATCTTGCCAGTGGCGTAACCACGGGTTGGGGAGGGGGGGGGGCACGGGGGATATATGCCCCCTAAGGGCCAGAAACTTAAAAAAAATAGCTTCAACTATGAAAATGCATAAGCAGACAAAATTAGAAATCTCAGAATGTTTTAGGATCAAGCAATTAACATTATTTGCTATTGTTTGTCGAAATCTAAATTTTTCAAATAGGCTATATTATTTCATTTTAAAATCTTGCGATATAAACTCCCCCGCATGTTTTTCAACAAAATATAAAAAACCACATGGACCTGCATCTTCAGCAATAAAAACTGATAATAAGTAAAACATAAACCATCCACGGTTGCTAAGTATTACGTGCCTATTTTTTGTTTTCGTTACTCTGACTAATTCGAGTAGTGTGAGTTCTGCAGATAGTACACTAAAGTCTTATTAAATTGCAATCAAAATTAACTGGATTTTCAAACGAAAAGTGAGAGATTGGAAGTCTAGCGGTGATTGTAATACACAGAAAAGGGAAGACTGTCCTGGCACTTCTGCAAGCAGTGGAAGCTCCGAAGCAAGTACACTTGTCTATCAACATGTTTCAGACAACAAAAATGATATAGGCAACTTTATAAAGAGAGATAGCAGTACAGATATATTAAATTTGATTAATTCACTGTGGTGCCCACCGAATTCGTACAAATTTCCCGTGATAGAAAAATATCAAGATAAAAAACTAAAGCTTAAATTTCAACACAAATGGTTTATCGAATATGAATGGCTTGTCTACTCAGAAAAAGAGAAAGGAGCATTTTGCAAATACGCGCATTTTTTTCTACTTCAGGCTGAGTTGCTTCTCAAGAGTTGGGTGCACTAGTTAAAAAGAAATTTGACAATTGGAAAAACGGAAAGGAGGTACCTATGTATGAAAATAAAAAATGGAAAAATATTCAAATGGCGAAAACAAATTACATTTTGATTTTCGTCGCTTTGTATAGTAAAGTAAATAAGCGGTATACGTTATACGTGTTTTTAACTATCTGTTGATGTTTAATGCACACCAGTTGCATAGATACCACACAGAGTCGATAAATTCTTACGAAAATTTGAAGAAAATTGCAGAAGGGAAGAAAGAAGATGCCCTTAATCTAATTGACAGTGATCGAAAAATAAAAGCAAGGGAAAATAGAAACAAAATAAGACCTATTATTGAAGGAATTATCTTATGTGGAAAACAAAAGATTGCACTAAGAAGGCATAGAGACCACGGACAAATTGATGTACATCATGAAAATGAGATTAATGAAGGCAATTTTAGAGAAATATTGATGTATAGAGCTAAAGGAGATGATGCCATCAAGAATACTCTTGAAACATCCAGCAAGCGGCAACGAACGTTTTCGACATTAAAACGAATCAAACATATTTGAGGAATTCAACTTCCCAGGTTTGCTTAACGGTTTAGCAATGTTGGCGATACACCGCGAAATACTAGTTGAAGTAGGTATTCGACGAACTCACCAAAAAACCACGGCGTCTATATTTTGTTTTGTAACGTTTTTTGTTGAATAAAGGCTAGTAGGTATTCTAAAAATATTCACTTTTATTCGGTATTCTTTAATATTTGTACTTTCTTTCCATACAATCTATACAAAACGTAAATAAACAGTTACTATAGGTATACATTGAGAGCTAAGCTCGCGGGTTTTCTTTTATTATTGACTATTGTATATCCCTCCCCAAGGGCCAACTTTGGCTACGCCACTGGATCTTACTCTACCACCTCAACCAGTCCTTCCAAGATGCGGAACTTGGATAAAAGCAGCTCTGTTTTATTGTGTAAATTTAGCTGTTTTTAAAGACATAATTAATTCTTTCGAGATAGATTCAGCTCAAAGTGTAGCAGACTGTCAAGCAGTTTTGCAAGCTCCAGAGTTACCGTCTCGGCTCTCCTTCATAAAAGCATACTTTTCAGATATCAGATATTATTACGAAAGTGGAATTTCAAAATTTGCTTCTTGCCGAATCTTTAAAATTAGTACCTTAAAATTTAGTTTACGCAAAGACAAAAACAAAATTTGTAAAAAAATATTCGACAAAGTAGACAATTTAATTTAAAAAAATTCCGATTTTTCAACTACAAAATCTATTAGGGATATTTTAAATCGCCAGTTTACAAATGACGTTGGCGAAACAAATTTTGCTGTTCAAAATGCTCAGTTATTTAAATATTGTCCTATTACATCTTGTGACGTAAAAAGAAGATGTTCTAGTTACAAATCCATATTAGAAGATAAGCGCCATAATTTACTTATACAAACAAACAATTGCAAAAGATATGATTATTTATTGTAACAGTTTGTAAATTTGATCATTTTTATTGGTGTCTTGTACTTTTTAAGTGTTATGGGTTGTAATAATTAATAAACAACGATTGAAAAAATTGAGCATTTTCTTTAATTATCCTAATAAAAGTAATATTTGTTAGTGCATATATGGATATGTTATTGCATGTGGAGTGCATATATTATCTTAACTTTTTTTGTTGCATATTTCAGTGCATATATGCACTATCTTTGTAGCATATCTGCTCATCTCTAGTTATTACAGACGATAGTGCGGTAATTGCTTAGTTATTCAATAGCGAACCTCTATAATTTTAAAATTAAAAGTTTAGGTGGTTCTTTACGAAATTTTTTATGCAACCATAGAATTTTTAAACCACAAAAGAAGTAGAATCGGTTAATAAACAAATACTTTCAATCACAATTTGAATGATCCGCGTTCACTTTGCTACCGTACCAACAGCACCTGGCAAAATTTCCCCAAGTTAGTATTGAATTCAGAGCATTTGTGTATGTACCAAAATAAACCAAATCAAATTAACTTTCATTTCACATGAGTTTATTATGTGCGAATTCCAGTGGACTGCCCTAGCGGAGTTCTATTTGTGCAATAAAGACTTTCCAGAAGAAATTTATTGTTTGTGCAGCAGGGTTTTTACATGGTAAGTGATTTTCTTTAATCGTAGCCTATTTGTTGTCATCTGTCAGTTGGGATGTATCTAGTGTTTGAGTGTTTCTCATTAATAAAATTTAAATTTTCCAACGGTTTTCGCACCACTTCGCGTGTTCATCAAATAACATAAAGTTAAAAACGGGAGATAAGTGCTAAAATTAAGTGTAAACTAAAAAATTCTTAATTTGAATCTAATAATGTTTTGTGTATTCTAACCTAAAAAAGTAAACGCACTATGTTACTGTAATTAGTTGTAATTAATAACTCAAAATGGGTGATACAAGTGATACAATAACGAAACCCCCAAATATTGAAGATTTTTGTATAATTAAACCCATAAGCAGGGGGGCTTTCGGTAAAGTGTTTCTTGGTTGTAAGAAAAACATCATGGATAAGATGTATGCTATAAAAGTCATGAAGAAAACCGAAATGGTTAATAAAAACATGGTTTTTCAAGTCGTTAACGAAAGAAACGCACTTGCATTAACTAACTGCCCGTTTTGCGTCCATTTATATTACTCACTGCAAACAGCATCTTCCATATATTTGGTTATGGAATACATGGTTGGTGGAGATTTAAAGTCATTGCTAAGTGTCTACGGATTTTTCGATGAAAACATGGCAGGGTTTTACGTGGCTGAAATATGTTTAGCACTGCAGTATTTGCACAAGCATGGCATCATACATAGAGACATAAAACCTGATAACATGTTACTGTCCCGTGAAGGCCATGTAAAGCTCACCGACTTTGGTCTCTCCAAGGTTCTTATACACAGAGACTTAGAAATTTCTGACTTCCAGAACTCGACTCCAAATTTATGTTTAAGAACTCCCGGCCAACTCTTAAGCTTGACATCCCATTTAAGCTTTGGTTCGGGCAACGCCCAAGGGGGCAGTACATCAAACTATTCGGAGCTAACAAAACTGGAAATGTCCACAATTTCACTTGCAGCCATGACTAAATCAAATATGAGCTGTTCCAGTATGTTACCGGATTGTTCAGTTCTTTCCGGGATTGCTCCATTTCTGTCGGCGGATGCCATATCGGTGCCAGTTGATTCTAGCTCATCATACCATACGTGCACACATTGTGGTAGCTCTGAAGAGCCCATCATAGATATGAGTGCTTCTTGTGGAAATTCTCCCGTGAGTCGGCGGGTACTGAGTCGGTGCTGCATTCTCACTGTTAGGGGGGACCGGAAAAGGAAGTATCGGTCTACTTCGCCTGAGAGTCGGAAGGCTTACATAAGGACCGGCCTGACTGGAGAACTGGAGGTGCTCCGGGTCAATTGTGCGAGCCCTTTGAAAGGGGTTACATTTAGTACACCTGTTTCTACACAAAAGTCGGGTAAGACCTATATGTTGGCCTTACAGGAATTTTTAGTTCTATTTAAAAGCTATTATTTTATGTAAATTCTTTATGTAACATCTGTAGTGTCTATTTCAAAAATGATTGAAATTTAACATATAATACTGGGTATAAATGAAATCAAGCTCAAAACAAATTTAAAACAAGGTTATTGCTGCTGGGATGTATCAATTTTGCTTCATTCTAACCTGCATTTTTGTTTTGGTAGGCATAGTCATAAATACAGTGCAACGCACGATTGCGTTTTAATAATGAACATATCGGGGCAGTTTTGTGTAAAAGAAACAATTAAAAAATGATTTTTTAACAATGTATAATTGTTTCATTGATTAAAACAAAATGATGAATCATATTTTGATGTAACATATTTTTTTAAAATTACATTAAACGTTCGTTAATAAAATAATAAAAAAATAGTTGTCAAACGAAATCAGAAAACAAAATTATTTTTGTACAGTCGTCTTATTACTATCCAACTAATCACTATTAAACCATATAATGTAATTTTAGCAGTTCAGGTTTTCAGGCCCTGGGCTAGTTTGACAATGTTTCTCCATCTTCTCCTATACATTCTATCACTTGTAGTTACTTCAAATTTTCCTCAAGATACTCAAACCATTGGCTTTTTCGAGGGCCCTTTTTATTTCTGCCTTTTTCTCTTGGTGCTTTGATTCTCTTCCATCCCTGCCAGATGCCCTAACTAGTAGAGTATTACGTTTTGCTTGACAACGTTTACGGCCCTACCTCCTTTTATTTACTCATCACTTCTTCGTGGTTCTTCTTTTCCATACTTCACCTTCCTTCACTTCCCCTAAAGATCCCTCTCAGTATTCGTCTTTCAGACACTTCCAACTTAAACTTATCCTTCTGCTATAATACCCACATCTCACTACTATAAACTCTATTTGTTGAGCATTGAGCTAGAACGTAAACAAACGCTTGACAGGTGCGTTGATTTACAGGATGTGTATTTACGTAATATTCCTAAATTAACGTTCGCGCCGTCAGAATTCTTTTGTAGTAGGACGCCCCCTACAATTACACGTTTCTGGAACAACTTGCTCCATTTGAGGAAAATAAGCACCAGGCATTATACAAATGCTCCGAAAACCGATAAGCACTGCTCAAAAAGCACACAAACATAACGCGGTAATTACGAGTGCAAAGTAAAGGTTTTGAGCGTCAATTACTCCTTCAGTAATGAGGCATTAGCGTTATCTAGCGTAGACCAATCACAGCGCGCGCTCGGGTGAGTCGAACACGTGCGTTTGTTGACGTTCTAGCTCAATGCTCAACCAATAGAGTTTAGATCACTACCAGTCTTATTGTGTTTTTATGTACACCCGCTTTCACTGATGTTGATATATTTTTTGTACATAGTATGTGTTTTAGCTTGTGATTTTGACCTTTTTAAACTTATAAGTCTTTTCTCGTCTCCCTTTTATTTCTAGGTTCTCTTCATTTTACTGCAGTTCACTTCCAGAGACCGTGTACTTTGTTTTTTGTTTCACTTATCTCTTGTCCATATTTATACGCTCCTTTCCCTACCTTTCTTATTATGTTCCTCAATTCATCTGTAATTTTTACCATTACTTTGATGTCATCTGCGTAGGCAATTAATTGGTGTGAGCTATTTAAAATCGTTCCTTCTCTTCTTAGTCTGCATTTTTTTATTCTCTTTTTGAGGATCAAATTGAACAGTACTGTTAACAGTGGCTTTCCTTGTTTTAACCTCTCACTAATTCAACTCCTCAATTAACATTCCTTCTATTCTCACCTAGTTTGTTGTTTTTTTATTGTTACTTACTTACTTACGCAGCAGCTCTACAGCTCAATCTGGCCTTGGCCTCCACTAGCTTCGCTTTGCATCTATCCCTATCCAGAGCACATCTTTTCCAATTCTTAATGTTTAGGAGCGCTTGTGCATCTTCGGTCACTGTTCCGCTTCACTGTTTTCTTGGACGACCTCTGCCTCTTGCCCCTTCTAGAATTTGCTCTTCTACCCAATTTACTATGGCATTTTCGTTCATTCTTCATATGTGTCCTGCCCACCTTAGTCTTCCTAAACTTATTTATGTTACCAGATCTGCTTCCTTATACTCTCTATACAATTCGTGGTTCCACCTCGTAATCCACGTTTCTTCTTTCATTGGCTGTAAGATTTTCCTCAATACCTTCCTTTCGAAAATGCCCAGTCTATCTGCATTTCTTTGTTTCAGTTTCCAGGCTTCATTTCCATAGGTTACTATAGGTCTTATAAGTGTCATATATCTATATATACAATATATCATCATTTTTCTATTTTTATCAGTGTTCCTATCTTTCAGAATCATATTCAGTGAGTAGACTGCTCGATCTGCTTGTATTCTGTTTTTAATTTCTGTTGTTTCATCTTTATCATTAGCCATCGTTAATCCCAGGTTGTAGTCTTCGCTAGCTAGATTTTGCCGTATCCTTGACCGGTTTTTGGTGGCCACCATGACTTTGGTTTTATTTTCATTTATTTCCATTCCGATCTGTTCACCTTGATAGTCTAGTTCCGGAAAAAGTTCTTCGGTATCTAATATCGTTCTCCTTAGCTTTATGTCGTCTGCGTATATGAGTATTTTTGTTGATTTATTGTAAATGGTGCCGTTAAGGTTGATGTCTGTACCTTGGATAACCTTTTCTAAGGCTAGGTTGAACAGTACTGGTGATAGGCTATTCGCCTGTCTAAAATCTCTGGTTATCTTCGCTATTTTTGATGTTTTTGCTTGAATCTGTACTTGTATTAAAGTCTTATCAAGAGTGCACTTAATTAATCTTATTAATCTCTTAGGTATTCTGAAATCATCGAGTATTCCGTATATTGTATGTGTGCTTATAAGGTCGTAAGCTTGTTTGAAATGGATGAAAATCTGGTAGGTGTCAATGCTAAATTCCCATGTTTTTTTTATTGTTATTTTTTTTATCAATTCTATCAGGACTTCTGGCAGTTGGAATTCTCCTAATATATTGTACAATTTTTTTGTATGTACTCTGCCATGTTTGAAATCTATGTACATGTATAACTATATGTTCTATTGTAGACACCTGTTTGATGGTGTATATCTATCTGGTTGATTATTGATTTGGAGCTTCTGAACCCACTTTTTTAGTCGCCTATTAAATCTTTTTGCCTTTTCTTTATCCTGTTATTAATTCGTTTTGCCAGCACTTTACATATTCGTTTTAATAACTTTATTGGTCTGTAATTGTCCGTCATAATCTTCTAATTTTTGTATATTGGGCATATTATCGCTTGTGACAATTCCCTTGTTTATTGTTTATTTATTACGTTCTGTATTCTGTCTGTTGTCTCCTCTCCATCTCAGCTGTTGCATATCTGTTCCAGGGCTTTTTTTTCGACTTTTATGCTCCGTATTGCTTTCTCTAGTTTTTGTTTATATGGTAGAAACGCTTCTGCGTTTATCCTTCCCCTTTCAATTCCAATTTGTCCTCTACTTCTTCAGCAATTCCTTGAAGTGCTCTACCCATACACTTATCTTCTTTTTATGTTTATTGTGAGCTCCTCGTTTTTATTGCTAAAAAGGGGGGATTTACCTTGATATCATTTTCTTATGTTTGTAACCGGCTAAGTTTTTATGCCGATTTTTACGTTTTTTTTTTCGACGTTTCGGCGTCCCCCGCGCCCCCTCGGGGGATGTTAGAACCGGCCGTCGATGCGCCGTACTTATGCGAACAGATTGAGCTCGTGACCTACTCGCTGCGATGACGTGGACACGTGCTGGACTTCGATTCGTGTTTGGACTTTGGACGCATTAGAAAGCTTTAAAATGTTAAAATCTCTCTTTCTACATACTAGCCATGGAAAATTAACAATCTCTAACAATGCTTTTCAGTGATGTGCTATAGAGTTCCAAACATAAAAAGTGTTTTGAGGCAGAAGTCAATTTTATAAATTTTAATGTTTAGCAATATTTGAAATCTTAGTATATTGATGCGATTTTTATTTAATACGTGTAAAACTAAGAAAATTTCTAATAATTTTATATTTAATTGTGTAACATAAATTCAAGTCTTATATGTTTCAAAATAAATAACAATGCTGATGGATGTTTTATTCAAAGAATATGTATATAAAACTAAGTAACTACTAAAAATAACATAACTCATAATAGCTCTCAAATGTTTAGCATCTATTGTTCTTCTTTCATTTCTTCTGTGTATAGACCAATGGTCTGTTAGTTACCTACAATGGAGTACATTTTGTGCATTTTATCCCTTGTCTGACTTAACCTTACAAGGATGCAGATATTTTCTGAAAAAGAGTGTTTAAATTAAATGCTACATTTTATTGTTTGAATAAAACACTTGACATGGCATCAATCTACTATAACTATAAAATGTATTAAATTTGAATTTATCTGTTAGCCAACGATTTTCATTAAAGTATTGTTCTTCTTCTTCTCGTTTCCTCCTTATGCCCCGTCGGAGCGTCGGAGGTGTTACTTCTTAATCTTCATTTATCCATTTCTTCCAGTTCTTCCGGTCTGTGGTCATCTTCTTCATTTGCTGTAGCGTCTTACTTCTCTCTCTCCTTATCTCCTCTATCTGTCGCAACCACGTTTTCCTCAGCCTTCCCTTTCTTCTTTTCCGTTGTCTTTTCGCCTCCATAACTCGTTTTACCAGTCTGGTCTGCTTCATTCTAATTATGTGCTCGTACCAGTTTATTTTCCTCTTTTTGATTTTTACCTCTATCGATTCCTGCTTTAGTTCTCCTCTAATGTAGTCACTTCTTAGGCGGTCCATTTTTGTCTTTCCCGCAATTCTTCTTAGTTGTTTCATTTCTGCTGCATTAATTGTGCTCTCATGCTTTTTGTTTATTACCCATGCTTCGCTGCCGTATAGTATCGTTGGTATGGGGATTGAGTTGTAAACTTGAAGCTTAGTCTTTTGGCCTATTTCTACCTTACCGAATATTGTCTTGTTTAGGCTGTAGTATATTTTTGTCGCCTTTCTTGCCCTGTTCGCTATTTCTAGGTCTATTTTCCCATCGTTTGTGAACATAGATACTCGCAAGTTGACACCATCTTTATTTGTTCTTCTTTACATTTAATCGAGTCTCTATATCTTAAATTTTCCTCCTGTTTGTCTATCTTCATACATTTACATTTGTTGATGTTAATTTTCATGTTCATTTTTTCTAGCTCTTCTACCCAAATGTTTAGTAGGGTCTGCATTTTATTCTGTGTATCCGCCATTAATATTATATCATCAGCGTATAGCAGTCCTTCCATTTTCACTGGAAGCATATTTGTGTATCCTATCGTTATCTGGAGGTGTTTAGTCTTTTTCTTGGTATTTTTCATTATTTGGTCCATTATTAATATGAATAGCGTCGGGCTAAGACTATCTCCTTGCTTAATTCCCTTGTTTATGTAGAACTCTTTTGATCTTTTTCCAACCATTTGTACTTTTCCTTTCACCCTGTTGTATGTACTTTTGGTTACTTCTAATAATTTTTTGGGTTATTTCAAGTTCTTCCATAACTTTCCATATGGTATCTCGGTTGATTGAGTCAAAAGCCGCTTTGAGGTCTATGAGCATAATATATAGTTCTTTTCCCTGTTCGATTCTTTTCTCTATTAGATTTCTCAGTATAAATATATTATCCAAGTTTGTCTCTCTCGTCTAAAAGCTGATTGCTCCTCTTCCAGTTTTCCCTCTATTTCCTGCTTTAGTCTGCCTTCTACAATTCTTGTATATAGTTTGAATGCAACTGGGAACAGGCATATATCTCTATAATTCTCACATTCGAATTTATCCCCTTTTTTGTGAATTGGTACCATTAAATTTTCTTCCCAATCTTTCGATATTAAATTCGTTCTCCATGCTTCCTTCATTATTTCCAACAACCATTTTTTCCCTTCTTTGCCTAGCCATTTTACCATTTCTGGATCTATATTGTCTGCACCACCAGCTTTTCCTGTCCGAATTTTCCTTAGTCCTTCTTCTATTTCATCTATGCTTATTTCTTCTGTCGGTTACTATTGTCCTCCATCACGTTTTGGTTACCCATCGTCCCTATTGCTCGTTCTTCTTCATCGTTATCGTATTTATTTTTGTAATATTCCCTCCACGTCTCTAGAATTTCCTCTAAGTTTGTCCTTATACCGTTATTCTTATCTCTTATGCCCTTTATCTCTTTTCTTTTCCCGCCCCTTAAAGCTCTTATTTTATTCCAGAAACTCCTATTATTTACTTTGTAGCTTTGTTCCATTTCATCGCCAAAGTCTTTCCAGCTCTTCTTTTTTGCTTCCCTTATCATTTCTTTCACGTTTTTCCTATATTTGTAATATTCTGTTCTATCGTGTTCCGACTTTGTGCTGTTATATTGTTTCCATGCTTTTTTCTTTCTTTTCACTTCTTCCTGTATTTCTGTATTCCATCAGCTCGTTCTCTTGCAATGTCTATTAACCTTTAGCCTTCCGCAAATATGTTCTGCTACTCGTAATACTATATCTTTGAATTTATTCCATCGATCTTCTAAATTCCATCCACTTTTTTCCCTCTCCAATATCTCAAATTCGCTATCTGTTTCTTCTTGGTTTCTCTTCTTCCGATCTGCATCCTTTAGTCTTTTTATTGCTATTCCGCTATATTTCTTTTCCTCCATCTGTTCCATTTTCCTCCATTTCAGTTCTGCAGTTACTAGTCTGTGATGTGTCCCTATTTCCGCTCTACTCTCCGTCATAGTTTCCTTTATTTCTTGTTTCATTTCTTGCGTACCTATAGACGATGTAGTCAATGATACTTTTCCCTTCTCTTCCTTCTGTTATAAATGTGTATTTTTCTGGTATGGGTTGTTGCGAGGAGTTTCCTATCATTAAGTCATTTATAAAGTATTGTTAAGAAATAAAAAGATTTCAAATATCAAATTTCATTAATATGGTCGCATTAATAGAAACTGGTCTCCTAAAAATGGCAAATGATATATATTATAATGGCAGACACGGATTTTCAAATAGAAACAAACAGTTAAAAAAGTAAGAAAAATATTAGGAATGGTGCAGATTTTGTCGATACCCAGTATAAAATTCTGTACTGTTTGAAGTTTATAGAACTTTATGGCAAGTAAACAAAGATGCTTGTTAAGCAAAAATATAAATTGACGTGATGTAGCAATATCTCAAAAATATTTTTATTTAATTCAAAATAAGTCTTTAAATTAAGTTATATCAGTGTAAGGAAAGTAAATAAAATATATCTCAGATATTTTTTACTACTTAAAATCATTTATTTAATCGTTCAAAAATATCTTGCAAATATTTCTCCTGTAGGTATGTTAAAGAGAAGTTTGCTGTGTACGTTTTAAAATTATTTTTAAACATACAAGGTTTTTCTTGGAAAGAATATTCTGTATATTTTTTTAATTTTTAACATTCTGATATATAGGTGATTAAAACAGGATGTAAAATTTATCAATTTTTGCATTATTAGTAATTCATATAAAATAAACAAATTTATTGATATGACCTTGCGTAACTAATGTTATTAATTGTAATTAGGTTTTCTATAACTCATAATAGTTGAGCAAATAATTCATCTTGAATTAAAAACCAACCTGTAATAGTGTATAGAACCAACATAGATTAACTATATATCTTTGACAATCTAAAAATTTTTTGGCGTTTCAACTCTATCTTTTAACTATTAATAATGGTATGATTTCATTGAACCATTTTTTATAGAATTTAATTTTTGAAATAAAAAAGTTTCTAAATATTTGTAAACCTTAAAAGTATGTCTTAGTTGTAAATAATAATAAGTGGACGCGACTGCCTCCCTGGACTTTCCCATACTGGAAACTGTTCATATCATCTTTATTCAACAGTAGAGTTATTTTCCTCAAAACGGTTGTTCAAGTGCTATCCTAAAACCTTGCCTCGTAACGAACAGACTTAC